>JAGVSQ010003206.1:0-22262 GCA_022683975.1 Rhyacophila evoluta | reverse complement strand
TACCAGTTTTAAATAATTTAGAATTTGAAATCAATTTACATCAAGCACCATCAGTAAAAATATTAATTAATTAATATTCATACCTTGCACGCGGACACTCCATGAGCCATTGGGTCGTAACCATAGAAAAGTACGATGAGGCAAAGACAGATATTAATTTAATGTTTCTTTTTCTTATCCATAAAGTGTTATCTAATATATATTTTAGGTAGATAGAATTCGATTGTAATTTGTCAATTCGTGCCACCGTCGAAAAGCGACACCGGATCTAAGCGTCACGAAAGTGTCCTCAACGCAACTCTTCTGGGATTATTTTATTATTTTCTATTATGATCGCAATCAGCAAAGATAATTTTTAGTTTATCGCTTTTTGTCGCCGCTTTAAAATTTTAAACAATTCGCTTGAACAAAAATAAAACGAATTCTCCGTGAATCGCTGCAATTATGTTTCCGTGGGAAAAGTGACTAAAAAGAATCGATCCGATGTGAAATTTCACGTTAATCAACTTTTTTGTGTTTAATTATCCAAGTCGATATTTTAATTGGACCATTATCAAGATTTTTGTTTTTTTTCCCCTTTCAACACAGTGTTAATGAATAATTCACATATTTTATACAATCGTATTTTATTTATATCTTTGTATCCAACAGAAATTTAACATGTTTTCTGTGTTTGATAGTCATTAATGCTTTTTGAACGAGCTGAGCGACATTGTCAATGAATAATTTCGTTACTTCATAGGCTTTAACATCAACACATTATTCAAAATGTGTAACAGTAAAACATAATTGTATACCACCACATGTCTGTTCTATTATATTTAATCAGTAACATCGGGAAATTATATCTTGTTCAGCATTTTATATAATATATTAACACCAACCTAATTCATGTAACACGTCAGAAAATTTTCATTGTAGATTTTTTTTAAATATAACAGAATATATGTGTATTGATGGATATATCATATTGTCAAATTACATCCTTCTTTTAGCTATGCCATTAAAAATATTTTTATTCATCGATCCTTGGATGGAACGAGTGTATATATTTTAATCCTGATGTAAATTAAATATTCAACAAATTTTTTATTCGATTCAAATATAAATACTAGTTCCCCGCACTGTAAAGATGTGTTTTTCTTGTTAACATAATCTCCAAATCTATCGGCCACTATCCTATTTTTATAAGCTTTTTTGATATTTCGAACACTCTAAGCACTCCACTTGTAATGTTACACGTTCGATGTGTAATTGATTTTTAATACCGCCAAGTGACATTCATTATTGAATATTTTCTTCTCACTGATCATGATTATTGTTGTATTTAATTATAGTTTTGAACGGAGTAATATTATGTTATTATGATTATAATCTCGATTGTCATTTGAAATGATAATACATGATTTTATGAATATTTTTCTCATTCAAAAGAATTACTTTATAATCTATATGGTCAATCGGCTGTTGTAAAATAGAGATCAGCCTAGTAAATAATATGTCGGCTAATAAGTCCCCGCTCTGCCAATTATTTTTTGTGTTCTTTTTTTCGGGAGAAGATTAAGTCATCATGGTAATATTTACCCCAAAGCCTCACACTTGCAGTGACAAACAGCTTTTCGAAATTTTCTTGTTTGTCTCTTATGTTTAAATGAATAAATTATAATATTTTGTGACACGTTTTTGATATATCCCTCGCGCGTCAACCCAGTTTTAGCAATTCATATTGGTAAGGCGCTGATTCACGCCCCGCTACCTCCTAACTCCTAAGCTCCATCAGCGTGGGCGCGCTCGCAGGTGGCGCCGTTTTACGCCAAAGCCTGCTACTGAAGGCTTACTGTAATGTTCGAAGAGGCTTAAATTATGCAGCGCCGTTCAAAGCTCGAGCTTCAGTTCAGCTTATTTCATTGTGGAAGACCGGTGCAGTACGAATACAACTTTACTCACATATGCATTCATACCGTAAGCACGGACTCACGCATAAGATTAATCGTGCGAATAGTAATTGTCTGGTTTAATCCTTAATAACCTAATAAGTACCATGATACACCCTCTTAACAGGATTTACCTGATTCCATATAAACATCCTTTGTCGTTACTTATAAATTACCACTGACTTAAAGCATACTCACGGACGGCTTACCCTACGTAGGGGGGAATAAAAAGTTGACGCGGTAAATATTGTTAGAAACGTCTCACACAAAGCCTTTTTCATTTTTTGTAGATCTCCTCAATTAGTCATCATTAGATTGATTTTTTCTTCTTTTATATGTTATCTGACTGTATGATAAATCATACAAATGGAATTTGCGAAAAAGAGAATATGAACAATGTAGATAGTTCATTGCGATCGAACCTAGAACCTGTCGGTGAGATTCTAAATGTTCTCGGTGTTCATATCGCTGAAGCCAATGTACGTATTGTAATTATGGAACAGTAAAAAAAATTAGCGACAATAATATTATACCATCGTAGCAATAATTCTTATGTTGTAGAAGCTCGGTTAATATACCTGAAAATATGTACATACATAAAACTATGGAACGTTTTTGAAAAAATGTTTAATTTGTAATTATTGACACTTACTTTTTTCTATTACAGGTAAGTTGATAGTCTTTTATATCACATCGTCTTGATCTGAAAGAACAGGAATAAGAGGTTTGTAGCATTTTGTTTTGTATTAAGAAATTATAAAGTGGAAAAAAAATACGTACAAATGAACTTCTACTTTATTTTAACGTAAAAACATTCGAGCTATTTCAACGCCTAATATACAATGGAATATGACTATTTCACACTATCTTATTCTATAACTCACGTTTCACATCCGTATTGTTATAATACAGTGTTTCTGATACAAATTTACAACATAGCACTAATTTAATCCTATTCATCATCATAGCACTGTTAGATGCCGCTACGTATACGTATAACTTGCAGGTGCGGTATAGCGTTAATGGTCAACCATTTAGTCTTCATGCCGTACAGTGTAAATTTGGTGCTCGAAACGGGAATTGACTTAATTTATTTTTCAATAATACATATAACACTGATATGACTTGATTACAAATTAGCGGGTAGTAGCACAATAGAGATTATAAAACCAAGACTTCTTTTGTCTGCAGCTAAACATTTCCTATATGTTTTTTCAACTCTACATTTCATCTTAATGTATAATATTAATTTAATAGGTAATTCATAATTAAATTTGTGAATCAATAAATCATAGACAATTTCTCATAAGCATATTCAATGAATAGTAGTATTTTAAATAGTTTCATTAGTGTACATAGCAATTCCATAAAATATTTATATTTTTAAATAGCACTTAATCATGTAAATGGAAAGTGCTTAAGCGCCTGAGTGTCGTCGTTTATTTTTCGAGTGGTTGTTTGCGTGTTTGTCAGTTTTCCAGCGTTCAGTAAGGGGGTTTTCTTGGAAGTTATAAACGCGTACAGAACTAATTGTCACCCCAATGCAAGTGTTGCCAGTAACTTTTTATATGCATTACGGACATTTACTTTCGTATATCACGTTCTACGTAATGCACGATATTATGAAACTACTTTTTTATGAACAATGCTAGTTAAGGGTTGAATAATTATATTTATTAATATTCTTCAAGGAAGAAATATGTGGTACCACTCACTAGTCGCTAAGTCGACTGATCCCCGATTTCAAGAAACCCTAAGTTGTATATTTAAATTGTCATGCATATTTTTTTTTTATTATTATATTTTGAATGGGTTGACAATATCAAATTGATTACATTCTAATCCACGTTATTCTTAATATTATACAATTTGATATTAAGGTGTCGTCGCGAACAAAACAGGCGACAACTAAACAAATAATCGGACGCATGCAATTAAAATTTATTTATTTTCTTCTTCGTAGTTCTCTGGGTTCATTTGTTTTACTTCAGATAGCGTTACGATTGGAATAAAAAAGAAAAAGGGTGTTAACCACGTGTGAGGAAAAATGATGGAAAAATATCTTGACTGGATTTTCTATTATATGAGCAACAATGCTTAATAATGGTATCACAGTGACACAGAGTATTGATTAGATTGATATGAACTTAAATTTTCTGTTTTTTTTTATGTCATTTTAATTGTCTAATGTATATCAATATTCACGGCCAATTAAATAGGAACCATGTCTTTGCTAAAAGATTATTTGGAATTAAGAATTTAAAATCAATTTCCATCAAGCACCATCAGTCAAAAATATTAATTATTATCTGTATCACTTAAAAAATACTTGACTTTGTTATAAATGAAAGCCTATGTTGAGAACGACTTTATATATTTTAATTTTGCCTAACGCCGTCCAATTTAGGAGCGAAGGCAATTTGCAAATCGATTGAACGCCTTACCGTCCTGTAGTATTACCACTTGTAATTCCGTGTATTTTTACGTTTTTCGTAGTAAAACGTACTGTTATTAAGAAAACAAGTATTTTTATTTAAAGAAAGCGTTGCAGAAAAAATAGGCACCACTCCAAGGATTTTTTGTTAGTTGAATTGAAATTGGAACTCTATTAAAACGATCAGAAAAAACCTGCTAAGCTTAAATTTAAAAAAATATAAAATCGTTCGATGTAAGGAACCTTTGACTTTACATCTTTGTAAGAACAAACAATTTGTTTGAATTAGAATATATTACCGGGGTCGTTGTTCGCATATTAATTACTACACAATTATTGTTACATTTTATATCCACATGTCTGTCGAATATGTTCCTTATTAAAGCTAATATGATTGTTGATCGTGTTTAAGTTGACAGTATTCAAAAGTTTTTATCTTCCATTCTAGAAATATTTCTCTTTAAAAATATACATAAGTATTCTTAAAGTTATTACCAAACTGTCACCAATACTTCATAATTTGACGTTAACATTATTACGTTAACACGTTAACCTATCCTTAGGGTAGGTCTTAATAAATAGGTCTGTTGTCTATGTACACACAACCAGAAATGATACAAGATTACAATGTCGCAAATAATTAAATATGTTGTATTTTACAAATTTAGTTTTGAATTTCAATTATCAATTATCAGCGGGTGTCGGTATGTTGTTTTTATTATTATTAGAAGACCGTCCAGTGTTATCTATAATACAAGAGGTAACGTATTCGGTGGAATTGATGAAAGCTGTCACGAGTTGAGAAGGTGTAAAGCATCTGGCAGATGTCACTGAATCCTAAAAACGTTATCTGATGGTCATACCTCTATATTATATATATTATGTATTGAGCTACATTAAGTTAACCCTTTCTTCGCCAGCACTCACGTCGTCCGTTGAAACTACCTTCATCTCGATCGACGTGAAACGCTTTTAGTACAGTGTCGAGAGGAAAACGGGAAATCTCTGCCAAGTTAGTTTTCTTCGAATTATTACTATTTGTTCCAGGGAGTAATTCAGTTATCGCAGTGATGACGCGGCGCCCGCGGAAGGTAATTGCAATTAAACTGAAAGTTCCTCGACGACAGATGTAACTCGGAGTCTGCGCGATTTATATGTTTACTTCTGTCGTAAAATAAACCTTCTTAAGTTATTTATGTGAATGGAATGAGGAATCTAAGCATTGGTATATTTTTTCAAAACTATAAGCTGTTTAAATTCGACTGTTTAATTAATACTTCCTACCATTCTCCATAATCATTAATTCAATAATTAGTAAACAAGTTTCTCATAATTGAAAAAAAAATTTAAGCTTCTAACTCAAAATCTCAAAGTAAAGTAGTACTGTTATGAATAAGCTATGCACAGATTACAATCATATTCTCAATAACGTTTTTAAGTCCGTTTTCCTTCACTTAGTACATTATTGTTTTAATACCCCTACTATAATTGGTTTTCTATTGTTCACCTTCCTCTCTTTAATAGATAGTTTTAGTTGTGTAATGACATTAGAACGTATAAAACTGTGGATTTTTGATTATGAAACCCCACCCTTTATTTTACTCTCCAGCTTTTATTTTTTTACATTAATCAGCTATTTTCTTCTTCCCCGTATAAAGACATTCGCGTAAAAATGCAAAATCCAATACGTATATATAGCAATATTTATTTTTAGTTATGTAGTATTAAAAATTTGTGACTAATGGTACGACGTTCAGAAACGTAGAATCTGAACACTGAATTTGTTGAGTAAATAAAACAGATGATTTTACTTGCGCCAAAATAATACATCATTCGTACGTTTTATAAGATAACTAATTTCAGGGCTGTCAGATTTTTGTCGATATAATGACCGTTTTGTTGTTACATAAATTAAACACGCGAATGAGTCTCAGGGCAGAGCGATTAGATTGCATTGCGTTTCCGGTGCCAATGCAGTGACGCGTAGCAGCGCCGTGCTGAATCGTCCGAGGACACTGCGTCCATCCTCCGCGTCCGACTGCTCATCATCGGTGCGATGCAATCTCCTGTCGTGCTCGTGCATGTATTTAAGATGTAACAATATTATAAATAACTACATACGACTTTTATACCCACTACAATTAAATCTGTCCTAAACGCCATTGTAAATTGTTTTATTGTTGTAATTTTAAATCTGTCCTAAACACGTTTTATCGATTTTATAATTGCTACCAAATATTCATGTGTTGAAACTTTTTGTAACTGTCAAAGACTGTGAATTTTTAAGGGAATTAGTTCGAATGAAATTGCCAATTCCTCCAATCGCCACAGTGTGACTGAAGCGTATGGAGACGATCATTGAGATACTAAATTCGAGTGTAAACAAAGGAGGCGCAGTGCGAAAAGTGAACGACACTTCATTTTACAGAAAATCATAAAATTTATGTATTTCATAGCAACAAGACATTATGGTAGAATTGGCTTGAACCAAATCACCATTTCATAGTTTCGAGAAAAATTTACTTGAATGTCAATATTTGTTGTTTACTTATTGATACCGTTTTTCACGAAATAACATTCATTGTTCAATCCCAATAAATGATTAATATTATGCTATCAAAGTTAGTGACCTTGTTGATCCCTATGCCAGAATTCCAAAAGACGAGTCTAAATTAATTTCGTCTTACAGGTGACTTGGTTCGAGACCAATACTACGATGACGATGTGTTACCAATAATGAATATGATGTCATACATTTCCTATTTATAATCTTGCTGACGTTATTCGAAATAATAAAATGCAAAAACTATCAAAATTAAATATTGTTTATTTTAGTCGAACTGTGTGATTCAATATCCGTAATGTGATAAAGACTAAATTTTATTTAGTTGTTCTGAGGATATGCATGTACACGGCAAGAGACGTCATTAGCTAAAATAGTATGCGTGATTAATGTTATTTAATGTAATAATCATTCGTAGAATGTGTACAGCTAATAAAACCGCAAAATATCCAATCAATTCCATTTTCTAGATTGTATTATAGTGGATAAATCGGAAATGGTAATCGATCGCTTAATCGACATAATTTATTAGCGTCTACGTTTCATTCATTCAATATGTTAGCATAACATTTCATTTCATTCATGGAATGACTATTTATCACACAACATGTTTTTGTTTTGACAATACAGTATCTTTGTCCAAATACAATGTACGAATTATTTCATGTCTTCAGACTACCACCAAAGTTTCACGACGAAATGATGGGGGCACATTCGTGGATAAGATGAGACAGATTGCGAAAACGATGCTTCCTGGAGTAAAACGTCTTCATGTTGTGGGGGACCGGTGTTTATTTTTATGAATTGTGGTTGTGTATAATGTTAAGTTTGAAACGCGATGAATAACGGATACATACATATGATATACTTCCATACTGTAGAATGCACAATGATAAAATGTCTGGTTAAGCGGATTGAATTGTCCCTGGCTGGATGAAGTAGGTATACCCAAATCAAACACTGTAGCCACTTTTATTTTATCCAGTGACTTTTTTTGCTCCAACATTTGGCAATCATTGAATATGCACACGGTCAACATTCTAACAAATACTTGTAGTAATATCAATACCATCTTCTTGTTAATCGTCGATTGGATCAAAAATCCATCATTATTTTTGCCGGGGTTTTAACAGTGATATCTCAGTAAAAATTCGAGGACGAGCCGCACTTCCCGGAAGTTTTTTTTTTTGCCTCGGTTCCCCTCATTATTTTCTTGTTACACAATCGTGCATCCGAAGACGAAGAATCGTGTGATTTTTAATTCAGTCATTTATCACGGTTTGAATGGAAAATCGTGCCGTCATTCTTTTAATCAGACGGATGCCCAATTCATTATTATCCTCTATTCATGTTGAGAAACAGTCGTTAATGTATAGTTTCATTCCATCGTGACCAAACAGCGTAAAATGTTTTACTAACACCGTTTTAAGTAAATAACTGTGTCATTCAGAAATCCAGGCTTTTCAGTTCCGCGTCCATATATTATATATTGTTTGGATTAGTGACATTTGTTCGTTGATCTGTACGAATATTAACGAATGTCACACCGGACAAAACCTACATTATATCCACTGAGTAGTCTCTTTCAGAGTATTCGCACTAATCGGCGTGATGCCAGGAGGAGACTAAAGACTGTCGTGACAATGTATTTCAGCTCTTCAAAAAATAAATTTCCTCGTCCGTTTTATAACGAATCATATACGACGAAGAAAGAAAAAGTATTAAGCACTGTAATAACGTTCTCATTACATTAATAACGTAATATGCATACATAATATTTATTATAATTGTTTTTTTATACTTTTAATTTTTATCTTTATAAATAAACTTTCCTCATATATCGCCTAGTTTGGCGTTAGTAGCAATAAATTACGCTACTAGTCAGAATATAAAATACTGCTGTGTTCATGTTATACTTAATTTAAAAACATCTCTGTTAACGAGTCTTTTAATATTTATATATACACATTTGTAATTATATATTTTTTCGACATTTAAACCTTTGTAAGTTGAGTATGGTATGAATGCCTTTATAAATACGTATTTAGCTCCAAGCCTTTTACCGAATATATTCATAACGTGATAACCATGTTTGAAGGTATGTAATATCTATTTCTTACTATTGAACTATCTTCCCGAGTCCCTATCTTCTTTAAGCAAACACGTTGCGTCTGCTTCAAATTTTAAAATATTCCCGGTGGATTATATGGCGGAAACGCGTGAATGATTCGTAGATGTATATTTAATTATTGTTTAACAATTTATTTAGTAAACATTTTTGGATATGTTAGTGTCGTGTCCAAGAGATAATCAATTAGTTCTACGAGGAAAAACAAAATACTGAAGACAAATTAAATTAATAAATAAACCAAATTTCACATTAAGAACACATAAATTAAATTACGATTGGATTCAGTTTTTTGCCACAAGTAATCGAAGTTGGAAGATTTTGTCTAACGAAGACAGAACCGATAGGTGTAAATTATACCGCGTCGTTACTTCTCTCAAAACAATGTTTGCCTAGTGTGTTTTAGATTTTGAAATTGGAACATTTAAAATTGTTCCATTTTCAAAACTGAAAACTTTACACACAGCTAAGGAAATTCTAAACGGTTCGTTCAATATTTAAACAAAGCTTCCGCATGTGAGTGCAATAGCTGTGCGGATAATTTCGTAATTCATTCCATTTTGAAATTCACGCTTTCGTTGATGTCGTTGGATTCTGTAGACGCAGAGTCGCCAAGGTTTTTTTTTCATTTTCAGGCGTATTTTAATCACGTAAAATGATAATTTTGTTTTTTCAAATCCATTGTTTTATTTAAACAAACACTTCCGAAAGACTTTCTCGAACACACTTACGGACGTAGAAACAACTACAATCATTTCGAAATTTAAAAACGTTCCATTATCTCTGCTTAATTAAAAGTTATATAAATAGACACAAGATGTTTATACCAATTAAACTGTAGTAGAAAATAACTTTGATCTTGAATATGAGGTAACGATATAATGTTACATGTACTATTTTTTTTATATAAATACAATAATAAAATTCAGTTGAACAATTGTGATGTAATTGAAAAATATTTGTATGAATGTCTGATATTATGTCTTGTTTTTACGCGAGTTTGTTCAATCAACCGAATTATTTCCAATTACTCGCATGCACAGCTCATACATAATACAATGTTTACCTCGGTTATTACACTTTTTCTCTTAACACAAACCCAGAACTTATTATAAAAAAAAGATAGAGATTAAGATTCATAGTTAGTATAAAAAGCGCTCTTCTATAAAAAATGTAAAATAATACAGTGTGTATGTAATTAGCAGAGCACATATCTTATTAAATATATTTTATAGGAACCAACTCTTATCGCTTTTCTTTCCATTTTTTTTTTGTTACTATGACGTGACAAACCAAATCAAATGTTTTTTATTTTTTCCTCGGTTTATAATTTACCTATTGTTTATATATAGCTCAAATCGCAGGTGAACCCTTAATTATGTTTGAATTTGAGAAATTTTTTTCGTTCAAAATCACATTTTATGTAACGAAGGTTTTAATTGTATGTATGTACTAAAATTAGCTCATTAAATGTCATAACCCACAAACTGTAGAATCTAATCAATTTTTTATGTAAGTTTCACCGCGAAATTGTTACTATTTAAACTATTTATAATTTATACACATATCATACTGTTTATTGACTAAATAAAAATAAATCTAATTTTAATATTCGTTTTTAAAAAAATGTAAATTTCTGCGTTATGGTACCATCGTATTCGATAGCGAATATGTAGCTTGTCTTATATAATAGCATGTTTATATCAAAGCAATCAATTTCCTAACTCGTTGCGCTTATTAGACCAAGACAATGGCGATCGTTACTATAAATGAATTCGATTCATTGCGGTATAATTTAATGTACACTCATCAATATCAAAATGTAACCCAATTTAGTAAATTATGCCAAATTTTGATTGCAGACAATTTTTATTTGTTGCGAAAAATATTACAATTCACAATAATAGTGCACTCTTTTTTTTTAACGTGCGGCCTCATTCTCCGGAGTTGAGATATAAATATAATACTAATAATAATAGAAGTAATTTTATTGTGTCTGATGAAGCTTTTAGTTTTATTGTATTATCGGGAATCAATTTTTTAAAAGTCCAAAGTGGATAATGGAGTATGATATGAACTGCAGCTGGAACCCAAAACCCGGCCCAGCTTGTCACTTTTATGATGTCAGTCAGTGGTAAATGAATGCTTTTTACTGATCTATTTTTTTATTATTAGTTAAAATTAATGAGGGCGGCATTAAATAATTTACATATTTATTTTTTACCATGTCCGCTTCGAAAGTGGAGCTTATGGATCCTCACAGCGTGGACATTTTCTCCGCAATGTGAAGACATGTGTTGATAGATTATTTTTCACGAGAATTCGTTGTCAGACAATTGTTCAAACCAATGGGAATTATCGATCTGTTTTAAATCCAGCGGATGCGAGGTTCGCACGCTAACCTCTCGGCTACTGGGAAGACTATTATGTTGGAATCGAATATTTTCAGTTTCGGTAAACAGAAACTTTTTAATTAGTAGTCAATTGGTGAACTCCATTTTATAGAAACTAAATGATTATTTTAATATACTATACTACTCTTTATAATGGTGTAACAGGTACTGTATCCTATCAACGAAACAGTTTCACCCGTCGAATTATAACAAAATATTGGTGAATAGTTCAGGACCGTATTCATTATATGAAAAGAGTGGTACATATATCCAACAAAAACACTCAAATGCAATTTGAAATCGCCTCCAAACGATGCTTTGATTCGCGCGTATAGAATAAACGAACATTGCTTTAGTAATGCAATAGGAGTATTTTTACATTATATTTTATCTGTATTACAATTCTTAGATATTTCTATGCGCGAAGGAATCCCTCCGATTTCATGTATATCGTGTTTTGTATTAGGTTATTTCTAATTATGTATATTCGGCAATATTACAATTGTGAGAGTATGAATGAATTCTACTCTTTGTGTTGTTCGGCATTACATAATTATAATCGCTACTCTGGTGTTATTTAATGTGGATCGTTTTTTCGTAGTCTTTGAGACGTAAAAGATTAAATAATTTGTGTCACTTTATGTTTACTTAACACGCCACCTGTGTGCATCGTAAAATTTAGACAATTTAAGATATGATAGACGTATTTCAGAACTCTTGTTTCTAAAAATTTCACATAAAAGAAATCATAGAATGATAAGAGAACAACTCTTAAATATTTTACAAGAGTGATCATACCTACCGACACTTATCAATTTAAGATATCTATAATGAAATAGATGCATCCTGCATGAGGCACCAGAGCTTTGGCGAAGAGTGTCACCCTAATAAACTGATCGTGCGTAAGTACATGTCTCCCCGGTTAGCGCAGTTGGTAGTGTGCACGCCTAGCAATCCAGGGAATGCGGGCTCATTTTCCCATCTGTTGGATTTCAAAAATGTAAAATTGCAGGACCGGGTGCCCAATTGTGTTGAGACGAAAACTTTTCGTGAAAAATAATCTGTCTTCACATTGCAGAGATCCGTGTACTCCACTTTCGGAGTGGATATCTTCACACTATGTGGATCCATATGCTCCACTTTGGGGCTGAACATGGTACAAAAAAAGTACATACTGCAGCTATTTAATTGACACTTATAGTTACTGGACGCTTGTGTACATGTGACAGAATTAATCTAATTAAATATTACACGCAAAGCGCCTGGGCATTTTGCTAAAAATATCTGATATCTGATAAATATAAAAATATGAATTTAACTATACTTAAGTTACAAATGTTTTTTATGTCAAAATGAGCATGCTGCGGCACTTTGCTATATTTCATTTCGTCTCCAATGAATTATTATACTTCATCAAATAACAAAAACATATTTTTTTAAATCTAGCCGAAAGTTATGAATGCCGCTAATTTTTTTTTTTTTTTGGTTTTCAATTAAATTCAACATTATAAGAAGAAGATTGCGCGTATTATTCGCATCTCTCGAACTGCAGCCTAGTTAATGACTTACGTGTTACCCACTTACACCCGACCGGCTTGATAGAGAACTTTCTCGCTACAGTTTTGAAATTCATTCTAACTCGTTTCAGTGTTGAGGCAAACGGTGTGTTCAGAAAAAACGTAATTAATTTCCGGGTGTGTTAGTGCTTCCTCGTAAAAATTATTGATCGCAGTATCGATCAGTTCATATCTCAGTTCACCAGAAACGAACGACTGCGTCTTTCATTTTAATAATTGAATAATATACATGTCATTTAAAATATCATACAGTGATATGAAAAAACCAGGCGACTTATCGATAATAAACGATTAATTAATAATTATAGACCCAAATTGTAATATATTTAAATACTACCTATATTCCGCGTGAATACCAAAATTGGCACGTATATATTTGGAATAATACAATTCCACATATCCCATACACACAAATATGTAATTAAAATTGCATCTTTGACGAAACTGTTCGTGTGGTATATAACATTACGGGGAAAGTGGAAAACATTGTTACTACTACATTGAACGTGCTGGGGTTTCGCCAATGATTGGTTGTAGTTAAACATAATTAAAGCTGATTTTATTTATGTACCATATATAATCACGCCGGAAAAAACTAGGGACGCCTATAACATTGCAATCTTAGTGAGGTGTTGCGTGAAATTGTCGGAAAATAATTCTTGCCAAACGTGTGTGGAAATCGCTACATGCTTATATGTATAAATAATATATACATATTCTTTAATACAATATTTTAAATATAAACCTGACCTTACTTTTTTATTTCTAAAGTTGTATGTATATTTCATACGGTATATTGCAGGCGTATGAAAATCGTCTAATGAATTTCTCATCACTCGGGCGTTAGTCTGAAATGGAAAGGGACGGAGCATGATGGTTTAACCTCTTTTGCATAATAACGATGGAGCACAGTGATGCACTAACATAGACGCGTTCGTGAAACGAGTTATCCATTCTATTCGTAGATATCTACTTATTTAACGTGGACATTGATAGATAACTCGAGTTTCTGGAATCGTTCCATAGTACATTTCAGCGAAACTTGTTAAAGTTATTGCGAGATTTTCGATTACAAATGCACGATCCACATTTTGTGCAGAAACTGAGTATTGCTTCAGACATGCTATTTATGATTCAGATGAAAATTCAAGACGTTATGTGACGGACCGGAGAAAAAACATTTCTTAATAAATAAGAAAAACATAAGCTGAAGCATATTTAGATTGTACACTTATTTATTTATTATTGTAAGTATACATTCACATATTCATATATATACACCGTCCAGCTTGCAACAATTGGAGATCTCCAGTGGTCTCCGAAAACTCCCTCCGTCCTTCCATATTCAGATTGTGCGTATCCTTATCCTTGATAACTCCAGCTCGGATTCTTAACTTGCTCTTAAGACTCTTATGCCAAACCCGGTTCGGTGGGCATTTATTCTTCAAGGATTTTATTAGCTAGGTTGCCAATGACAGAATATTCATTATGGTTTATATCTTGAAGATATCGATTTATGTCTTATAAATGTGGGGTTTTAACTTTCTTTTACTGTAAATTTATTGCTTGGGCTTACCAAAATTACTTCTAATAAAAAAATATTAGTCATCAACATATCGTATGAATGGAAAAACATTAAGTATTTTTGTTCGAGATATAATTCTGGAATTGCAACTTACGGGACCCATTTTGAAGATGTAGCCAACAAACCATTATTGCTTGTCTGTTACAATTATTTTAACAGGCTGTTCGTTAGACTTCTGGGTTGTATTCAATAATATGTTATATTGTGCATTCAATATGCATCATTCTATTTGATATGAATATAGTGAGTGGTCTTGGTCTACATTGAGGACTACGGTCGAGTGCATATTATGCAAGTTCGTTAATACATAATAATAATAATGTAAATGACGAGCTTTATATGTTGCATGTCGTTTAACATTCATATCGTACAGTTATAGTCAGATTAATAATCAAATCGATTAGGACAGATTTTTCTTTATCGTATCACTCCGATCGAAACTATAATATAACGGTTGAATTTCATATCGGTCCTAAGTCACATTAGTTTAAAACCAAATATTTCCAAGGCTCATTCGATTGGTATAAAGTTGATGTTAGGTTCTCAAAAACACGAGGAAATTTAAGATCAAAAAATATCATCGATATCCGTTGACTCATTCAATTGCAAAAAAAAAAATTTGAACAGCTTTTGTAGAGTATTTATTTCGTTACGTCTCGTTATACACCTCATCTGTTTCGAAGCAATTACAATTTTTTATTGGCCCGTATTTCATTTTTATGTTTAATGTTTTGAAGCAGCGAATAATATAGATTGATAACTATTAAATATGTAGCAATAAGTTCTTCTTGAGATACTCGGCACTTTCACGCATAGCGCTTCACGTTAATTATGTCTCTGTAAACTGTCGAAATGGTATGATGCTGTGGCAGGTTTTATGGCTATTGATAATCAACGCTTTGTGACACAATAGCACATCTAAAACAATGTGACAACATCTATCAAAGAACGCAAGAGAGCTTGACTTTTACCGATTCTATAACTTCATGAGTTAGGCATTATGCCATAAATTCATATTTCATGCAATATGTATCATATTGTATTAAGATACCTCGAGTAGCAAAGTGGATGAAATTCAAACTGGCTCCCCTCGTGTATTGTAAAATACAGTAATTACATATCGACCAAGGGTTTCATTTAAAATTAGTATTACCACGCTGTGTCAACTCTTCTTCACGCCCTAATGAAGGGTTAGGAACCTCGCCCAGCCGTCGCCATATGGAATCAAAACTAAAAAATCACTATACTCACAATCTGGTCGCGGGCTATTCATCTATCACCTAATATTACAAATGCTTGGTTTTAAATTAGATCGTACTCTAATGTTTAAAAAAACATTAAACCAACTTCGCAATATTTTAAGTCTATAGATTTATAAAATATAAACATTTAATACATTGATATTTTTGTATTTAAAAGAGAAAAATGGTTTTAACATACGAAATATGAAAATAATTATTTAAATATTGCCAATGCCTATTGACAACTTACACATCTAAATTTTCATCAATCTTATTAATAATTATGATTTAACAGCTGTTGTGTATGTGGGTGTTACGAACTTTTTTTTAATACCATATTCTCAAGCAACATGGAATATATGGATCTACACAGTGTGAAAATATCCACTTCGAAAGAGGTGTGTATGGATCTCCGCAATGTGAAGACGTCTTGACAGATTATTTTTCACGAGAATTGTTTGTCAGATAATTACTCAACCCAATGGGCATCCTGTCCTGCATTTTAGGATTTGGAATCTCAAATCAAGTTAAATCAATAAGAATTAACTATTAAGATGTCACTGATCCACTTTAAACATATAAAAAGCGGCTGTCTAACAATGGCGAAATTCTAAGAACTACCATATTTTCTAGCGTTTTACACAAATCAGAAAATCTTTCCTTAAATACTGTCGACAGCCTTTGCTAGGACAACTTAATTTAATATTTAATATTCACGGCACTTTCCATGTGTAATTTTAACAGTCTCGCTTTAAAATAGTGTAAGCAAAAAGCGGAAATTGAAGAAAACCGTAGCACGTCGCTATTGTAAACACACAACAATTAAAACGTCACTTTAATCTGTTGATTGTGGCGTATAGAATGCACCAATTTTAAAGGCGACTCGTTGTAATTAAATATTAATTCGGCCTGTAGGCAGAGTTAGCGTGGGGCGTAGATGTTAATAATTAGAGAAAAGAACACGTAAAGTGAGCGAAGCCTCTGTTAAGCAACGAAATAAATGACGAAATCTTATACTAAATGAAAATTTTTCCTGAAATTTCGATCTATATTATTTATGATCAGAATAATATTCATGTGTATATAGAGAAGACTTTAAACAGAAATAAATTAATTTATGTTACATACACATAAACGCATACAAACAATGCTTTTTAGATCATCGATCAAAGAAATTTCCCCACAATTTGTTCCTGGTATAAAAGAATTTCGCCAAAGAGCAAACATTTTTCTTTGCTGTTTTACTACCTCATTATAAAGTGTTTTTAGTATTTTGATCAACAATTCTTCATTGGTGGTCATTTTTAATATCCACTAAAGCATGCGTTTCTTTACTATTCACCGCCCGCCATGAATATATTACGAACTTGTTAGTATTTATCAGACTGCCTTTTTCAAACTCGTGAAGCTCTAACACGTTGTGTAAATAAATACGTTTTCAAAGATCCATGTAGATAATTCTGCTCAAAACAGGACAGTATATATTTTTCATCTTACTATGTGAAAACTTTTTATCCAAAATGCGTGATTATTTCGGTTCAAGATATGTTGCATATACGACGACATCATCGCAGAGCTTTCTAGTGTAAAGCTTCACTTTCGATTATCCGACTAATTTCCCTCGGAGTAAATTCAGCGCCGTGTCTCCGAGTTCCCGCCTCTCAATTAAAGTAATTGTGGATTAACCGTACCTACATATTACTTATGTTGGCGTGCATGTGTTTTTGACGCGAGTGTGTGCGAGGGGAGATATTAACTACGCGTCATACTGCGAGCGTGGTGGTGGTACCCTAAGAACATTTTGCATCCGATGTTGCTTCCCTGCTTCCGTTTGGAAATTAACATTTCGATGTTTGTGCCTGTTAACTTATCAGGAAAGGTGGATTGACAGCATCTAATACATATAAGCCATAAATAGTATGATACTAAACATTTAGGTTTATAATATTTCATATAATTAAGATTCAACTTGTCTTTCTTTTTTCAATCCTCTAGGACTCTCACGTCCTAAAAAGTCACTAAACCTGCACGCGCATGTATTCGATAAATTGTGAGCCACTTGAATGATCTGGGGTAATACGAGAATTCTTCTTCTTCTTCCATATCCGATATGTAAGTGGAGCATATGGCCACCACGTACCGCCTCCAAGAATCCCTGTCGCCTGTCAGTATTCTTGCGTCCTCCCAGCTCACACCTACATTCCGTAACTCCGCCGAATACATTCTATATATAGTATATAGCGGTCTTCCAGGTCGCTGACGACCGGTCGGCTTGAAGAATAGGCAGGCCAAGTCTCTCTTGAGGCATCCGCAATATGTGGCCGAGCCAGGTTAAGCATCGCAGCTTCACTTTGTCAGAGATAGGTGGCTGCATGGTCCGTTCTCTTATCTTCTCATTTCGAATGAAGTTATACCACCGTATCCCCAGAATCCGCCGCAGGCACATGTTCTCAAAGCTTAGAATACGGTTTTGTGGGCCTTCGTGGGATGCCAAGTTTACACAATACGAGAATAATAAATAAAATAAAGGTACTTGATAGTATCATGTAGTTTTTGGTATTTTGAAGCGAATGTAAAATAAATATGTATTTGAAACAACGTTTCTTAAATCCATGTAAATTGTCTAGGTGCAGCACGGCGGATTATGTGATATGTTCTCGGTAAAAAAATATTAAACCTATTAGAAAAAATATACACATACTGACATAACAAGTTAAAATTTTATTTTGGGCGATATGTTATTTTGTGATTTGAAAAGTTAATAAACAAAAAATTTGATGGTTGGATATTATTATTGAAGAGGTTGTAATGCAATTAATTTATTCTAATTCAGAAACTCCTTACTTATCGTCGCTTTAGGATTGGTTTGTCGAATAGACCAAACGACAAATGTTCAGGAGATGAAAAACAAATGTATTTGTAGATATATATGTACGGATAATTATATAAAGGTATCTGAGCTATTTTCAACGCCATAATAATTGTTGTATTATGTGAGAATAGAATTATTATAATATTGTATTAACTGTCTAATTAATTGAAAATCTTTGGGTTTTCAAATGACGCTCTGTGGATATTCGATAAACCAATCCAATACGACGTTATATTGAATGCCAAGAAGAAATCACCCATGCAGAAAGAAATATTTTCTAAAATACGAAACTTTTGTTTGTTTTCTTTCAGTTTTGTTTCAAGTGATTTGATGTTGCTCGCTGGAAAAGTTCGAGTTTTGCAATTCCACTTAAATGCATTTATTAATCTATTTATGTTATGCCGTGCTTCTTGCATTGTGGACTGAAATCGAGATAGTATTTGAATAAATAACACTGAAATTCGAGATATTGTTGAAACTTTCGACAGTTTGAACATAATTTTATTCCAGTAACACGAAGAACTGGGTAGATAAGATTACATTCATTCGTGGGATTTGCATAAGAAATGACTTCAGATACCTCCTTCATAATAGTTTAATACTGTATAGTCATGAAATATGTATTTTTAAAGGTCTGTCGTTAATATCTTTCGGTTGTCAAGCTATTTTCTTTTTTTTTGCTTGTTATTACTGATTGTTACATATAATTACTGATCAGTAAATCAATAGTGATGATTCACCATTTATAAAATATACAATAGTTTTACCGAGTAATTAACCGGCCCTGTAATATACCTCGAATCCCAATAAAATGGTCTTATATATATATTATAATGTGAGTTCACTAAGTATGTAAAATTATGACAAATAAGATGGCAATGAAGTTAATATTGTGATATAATGATAAAGATGACATTTACCGACTTGGCGCTGGGCTGGCCTTGGATCAATCAAAATTAAATGTTCAACGTTTACAATCATATTATAATGTTGAAGGACATAGATTTGAAAGTTAGCATTTATTTATTTAACTGCACGTAAAATCATTCCCTGAATTGAGAGGCGCTCTTCAAACATATTGACGATTCAACGTTATTATGTAACCAATTAAGAGAAAATTTACCTTTAATGCTGTTCTAAATCCATCGTTAGATTAAATTATTATGGGTGCTTCGAGTTGACGATACCGTTGGAATCATCAGTAGAGTGAGAGCCATTTCCAGGGAAAACTTTTCAATTTATTCCGTTGGCAGAAGTTTTCTTTCTTGGTTGCCGTCAAGTCATGTCGCGCAGAAGTATGAGGGCTCCGGGCAGATTGTCGACTGCAAGAACTAACACTACTTTACTCACACACCAGTACTTCTTCTCCAAACCTCGCTTTCTTCGCTTGTTTGCGTGAAGTCTCGAGCGTCTCTCGTTGCCTGGTAAATAGTCTAACTACAGAAAGTATAGCGGACTTCTTGTAAATATTGCAGCGCACATATTTTATGAATTCGCAGTACAGAGGCCCTCTGATTAAATACAGCCGTCTGCCATGCAATAACCATTCATTCAAAACCATGTGTTAATTTTTTAATCTCATTTCCATGTAAATATGTATTTTATTGTAAAAATAACAGTATACCACTTCCACATTGCTACATATTAAACGATCAGTTAGAGTGTTAAGTAATAACATATTCTTTGATATGGTGCATCAAATCCCACGTGCTAACGGAATTGTGGCAGCGATTCTTTTCCACAAATCGCGATTTCGTAAAAACAAGCTAATGGTGTGATTGTTATAATTTATGTTATATACTTTTTAATATAATTTATGCTACGCTTCCCGTAAAATTTTCAAAAATGGAGTTAGCAAATTTGCTCTTTAAGCTATCGAGTTGATATTTAAAACCTTTCATTTGGTTTACATTTACAATTAAATTTCATTGAAACTAAGTGCTTTAAGGCTGCCACAAGTGGAATTAATATTACTAGCAAGTCGTCGGATGATCATTCTAAGAATTAGTTTTAGTTATATCGAGGACTAAATTGAATGTAATAATAAATATTTTCGCTTAACTGAGATGATTTATATCTCTCTACTCAGACATTTCTCTGAGACATTGAGTTCAAGATCTTTTGACGTCTTACATTTGTATGTCGGTAGTCGATAAGTAACTCTGTCTGAAGCCGCAAACTTTGTATGAATTTCTAATTGGATTACTACACTTGAACCACAAAACCACGACTCTATTGTGAACTGAAGAACGTATTATAAAAAAGATACAACACATTCAATTACAAATATACAGTTATGTAACATATTTACTAATTCATACAAATTATTTAGTGAAGCAAATAAAATGACAATGCATACAAATATTGTATATCCGTATCAATCGACGAAAGGGAACTTTTTAAAAGAGCTTTGATAATTTCTTTTTAATTTAAAAAATAAATAATTTTGATGTTATAGTTTCATAATTTATTACACCTATTTTTCTTAAATATAACATCTACAACAAATCTACAATAGACAATACTATTTTGATCGTTAAAAAGCCTAATAATACAAATTTCAATAAAATCACCATGTATATACAATACTTCGTAGCACATTTATTTTTTATATTTTTACTTGTCACTTAACAGACTTGCCCACTAATTCCAGGTTCATACAGATATGTAGATATAAGAAGTAATAATAAAAAATAAATTTAGTTTAGTTTTTCATACCACGATTAAAGTTGGCTGTTGCGTGTTTTGCATGACTATGATATTCTATTTACGTGACACCTAAAATAAATACCATACAATAATTATTTAAACACACTCGGTTAAATCGTTTATGCTATTTTTTATCGTTTGCAAAAGAAAAATCCCTTTATATTCTATATTAAATTTTTTAATATGTGATTATATGTTCTTTCGCAATTTCTCTTATCATATAAGATATTCACGCATATTCATAATTGACATATTTTTACTCAATTAGATGAATTACATAGCGTGAAAAATAAAATCACATTCATCCAATGCAAAGTACCATTCATTGATTGTATACTATAATCTATGTACAGATAATCTACTTACTCATAAGATAGTAACATACTAAGGTATATTCTTTATCATTTATTATTTATTTTTCCTAGTTTATCGCTTAATTTAGCATATACAGATTTCTGGCTCTATAATTTCATGTTAATTATTTTATCATAAATATTATACTTACAATTTCAATTTCATTAAATTATTGTGTATTCGATTTTCGTCATGTCGAATAAAAACCGTGTGTAACTGACTGCCTTTCAGATTAGATGATTTGCGTGTTACTACATTATAATAAATAATGCTCGATAATTTATTTTATTCGTTGAAAGTACTCAGTATAGGACTGATGTAACAGCTCAAATTAATTGTTAAGAAATACCGTAAAATCTGCAAAAGTTTGGGACTCATTAATCTAATATATAAAAGTCAAAATATGTATGTTCGTTCGTTTGTCCATAATTCTTCTCTACGTCACTACAATACTTTTCTGAAATACCAGGCG
>JAGVSQ010003205.1:0-22263 GCA_022683975.1 Rhyacophila evoluta | reverse complement strand
CGTCTTCACATTGCGGAGATCCATATACTCCTCTTTCAGAGTGGATATCTTCACAGTGTAAAGATCCATATGCTCCACGTTGGGAGCGAACTTAGTTAAAAAAAAAAAAAAATAAGACTCACATACTTTTGGTTATGATTATTTCACAAGAACTTAATAATTTAAAAAGGTTTTCCAGTTTATTGCTTGAAACATTATACTTTGTGCTAATACTAAGACACGTTCCGCATGTTTATAGTTACATTTAAGGTAACATTTTTTATACTATTTAATGAAGAGAGTATTTATTATTTTGGTATGTAGAATATTTATAAATTCATTGAATATTAAGCACTCAAGCTAGTACATCCTATAAGAGTTTTATTACAAAACGATCGAATAATTATATATTTAAAAAACTAAAGATTAGTTTTATCGATGGCTATTTAGTTGATTTTACGACTCACATAACGACTGTTTTTACTATGCTCGGCTCGAAAGTGGAGTATATTCATTTGCACAATTTAAATAATCATATTGACATATATTTTTAGCCAGATTTATTGTGACAGCCGATTGTTTAGCCCATTAAGAATCAAGTAATACACATTCGAATGGTATTTAATGGAATGGAACTTCGAACCCGTAACCTCCGGTACAGAAGCACGCGCGTTTACCAATTAGCTACGGGAAGGGCAATAACTACGGTAATTTTTATCTTTAACATACAAACACATCAAATTCAGCCAGTAAAATTATCTAAAACGAATTACATTATTTTTACCAGTCATGCAACATAAAAAAAAAACAAAAAATATGTACCACTAGGGCTAGTGTGTCCAATCGTAGGTACTAAATGATTAGGCGTTCATAGCTACCAACCTCCTATAAATTAAGTCATAAAGCCCCCAGCTCGACTGACCCACGGTTAGATAGACACATAAATTAATTACGGGAATATTTCGACTAATTTAAAATAACATATATGCATATTCATAAACAACAAAAGGGACACATGCACAACTGCTATAGTGACAAACGAATGTAAAACTTTGGTGCATGTAGGTAGCACGTATTTTTGGAATATTTTATTAAATTTTTACACAAAAATTGAAAAATGTATCTACTCTGAATGTGGACATGTACAAGATTGTCTCTCTTATTATTAGAGGTCTGGCTGTAAACTAATCCTCCATTTTATTTCATGCAACTACGGTATTCAAATTCGAGTATGTCCATGTGGATGTCAATTATGTGACTTATTAAAAAAAAAAAAATACGAGACTTGGTTTTCAGCCAATCGATCAGCTCATTGGGCGTGCAATCTGGTAACTTTGAATTTTACAAATTATTATGTAGTTGTATGATTTGGACCTTAAGTATTGCTCATATGATATTATTGGTCCAATTATATTGAAATGTTCGTAGAGTATGTATGTTTATTTATATATGTCAGTTCATATAAATCTAAAGTGTAATATTTTAAATTTGAAAAATAATCGATGGTCAATGATATAATTTATATTGTGCGGTTTATCAGACATGCAGCATTATGCACGTCACACAAATTTTGTTGACAATTTCCAAGTTGGAGATATTTTTTTTATATTTAAAGGCATTTCGCCTATACGTTCATATTGCATGTACTTATGTCCAAAGTAGATTGTCTATTAGAATGAACACATTATTATGTCGTCAAAATTTTAATGTTAACTTAGTATCGAGCAATAAAAATTACTTTCAGTAAAAGACTATTTTCTGTTTTATTATATTTTATTAAGTTTGAAAGAACTGATTTCGTATGAGATTGTATTCGTATATGATGACTTCATCTCATATCGAAGAGTGTCGGCACCCGAAATTATTTGAAGCCAGAATATAATTTACGTCCAACATAAAAAGCCTAGGGGGACGAAGCTACGACATGAGGGAGCTTTCAATAACCATAACTAATATAGAAACTAGAAACTTTTTTATTTGTAACTCCCATATAGATGGGAGTTACCAGTTTTATATACACATTATCAACTTTTTATCTTCTATATCGAGATAGAGTTGTAAGCTCTGTTTGAACGTTTAATAAATCCTTTAGATTTAGGGGCATTTATCTCCTTGATGGTTCTTATGAATTCGTTAAAAGTTTAAAGAGATTTTTTTCATATTAGTTTAAAAAGAAATTTATCATAAACGCGCTGGCATAACATAAAATAAATTCTGTTTGATAAATAATGTATTATTTATTATCGTTTCAAATTTTGAAATTGATTATTATTTTTTTCACCATATCCGCTCCGAAAATGGAGAATATGGATTTACACAGTGCCCCAATTCTAACTACACCAGTAGATTATAAAGATTTTGGTAATATGAAAACCTATCTTGACAGATTATTTTTCCTGCAAATTGGTTGTCAGGTTATTGCGAAGCCCAACGGGCAATCAGTCCAGCAGATGTAGGAATCGAACCTGCAAAATCTGGGTTCAAAGCGTGAATGTTTTCCTTTTTATTATGATAATATTAAGCTTATATATGTGTATAAATGAATTGAATTAATAAGACAGTTTCAATTATAGGAAGAGATTGAGAGTATTTTACAGTCTGTTTTCGTGAATATTTTTTTATGTACTGTCTTGTTGTGCATTTTTTAAAACCACGTTAGTTCTGAAAATATAGCATATAAATCTACACAGCTTAAGATATCTGCTATGAAAGTGGAGTATATGGATATCCTCAATGTGAAAACGTATTGACAGATTATTTTTCATGAGAATTGTTTGTCAGATAATTGTTCAACCCAGTCCTGCATTCCTCGGATTGCTAGGCTAACGATAATCTTTACGTTTTTTATGGTGTATGATGAATGATCCGCAGTCACTCAATGCCCATTTAAAAAAAAACTATATTGTTTATGGCAATGAGGATGTTTGAGTAGAAAATACCATACCAAAACATGGGCATTGCACCTCGAATATTGTTGAGGTAAAAATAAGGATGGAATAATTACGTTAGCATACACAGGAGACTGTTAAACAAAAATACTAGCGTATATAAACAATACCGAAATTATTTTAAAACAAGGTGTTTCCCTCCACTAATTCCCGGCGGGTGTATTAAATAAAACATTTTCTGGTGGCGTCAATGCGCCTGACACGCGATGTGATTATACGCGTTCGTACCGGTATGTTATTTATATCCTGTTTTACACTACGGCCCGCTTTTTACAGGCATGTTTAACTTGTTTAGAAAAATGTATCCAACTATACAATTACTAAGTATAATTTACTGTGGCTTGATAGTTGAACAGTACTCAAATAATAAACGTATCTAACGTTAAATTTGA
Source organism: Rhyacophila evoluta (assembly GCA_022683975.1). Taxonomy (NCBI): domain Eukaryota; kingdom Metazoa; phylum Arthropoda; class Insecta; order Trichoptera; family Rhyacophilidae; genus Rhyacophila; species Rhyacophila evoluta. Next base: position 18,944 of record JAGVSQ010003205.1, on the reverse strand, counting down.
CTTCACTATTCAAGTCTCGGGCTTTCTTCATGTTTTTTTTATTAATTCTCAAATCCAACTGTATCTTGTTGCAATTAAAACGTTATTTTTATTATAAACTAACCAATACGATGATGTTCACGTATGTATGGAGATTTCAAAGTAATATTGTCTCTCCTCGGCATTGATTATGGTAAATAATGGTTGTAGATGATGTTGGTATTTATTGACTTAATCGTATGCGTAAATGTTTTATTTTAATTTAAAATAAAGCTATACAGTTGATAGAGGAAGCTACGGTAAAGTTCTATTTATTATCATTTATAATTAATGTAACTCCGGGTCGAAACAAACGGTACAAAAGAAGCAAAATATACTTTATGAAAAAAAAACACTTAAATAAATATTCAGTGGTATCATATGCATTTAAAATTTGTGGTGTATTTCAAAATGTGAATAATTAATGATATGTAATTTCACATTTATTCAAATTATAAAGTATTATAGTGTATCACATCAAGAAAATACAAGGCCTTTAAGGTATACTTCATGTTGAAAGAGTAAAAAAGTTAATAGGACAGTCACCCCTGCTTTATATGCCATCAATATGATATATAGAATACATATTTGATAGAAAATTTTATAATAAAGTGTTCCACATTACAAGAAAAAAAGTAACGCTAGTATTATTGTAAATTATTATGCAAAATATTTTTTTATATCGAAGTTTTATGTAACAATTTTTATCAACGTTGATTTTGTTCACAGTAAAAAGTTCAATTTACTCAATATAATGTATTTTGAAATAACACAGTTTTAAGTTTTCTAGATATTTTATATTCAAACGCATATACTAGTTTCATCGATTAGAAAATATATTTTCTGCTGAACTTCTAAACTTGGCAAATCGTGATTGAATTCATTTCTATCGAAAGCGTCAAAAATATTGTATTTTATTTAAGGATAATGTCTGCACATGAAATATGTTAATTGATTATTACTGAGTAGGTGATATAAATTATTCGCTGTCATAGATTGGGCAGAAATAAAAAAAATCGTCAAATTGGCCTGACGTCGGTGACAATATACTATCGAGTATTTTAGACATCAAATGTTTCTTGAGTTGAAAAGATCTGGTGTATTATAATTTGGGACTTGCGTAGTGAGTATGCACTAACTAAATGTATACGAAGTGCAGCACGTGCGTTTTTTTTAATGTGCCAATTCACCTGGAACAGTAAGCGGGCCACTCTGTGCCATCACTCCATGTAGCTAAATTTAAATACGAATCTGTAGCCCTTTTGGTTGTTCTCTCTAAAAGTTAAAAAATAACACCGTATTGTCGTAGTAAATCTAATATGTTTTTGTAAAGTAGACCTTCAATGGCTAATAATTAAACGTTTATTGAAATTGATCATCTTCGAGTTTATTGTCAAGGCAGTTCCAAAATTTATTATAAGAAACAAGTTATAAAAAAAAAACACGTACTTATAAAATATTTTTTTAGATAAATAAAACGCGGTGATCTAGTATTATAGAAGTAAATATTTGACATTGAAATCTGCAAAAAATGTGGTGTGAACAGCAGAATATGAACACATGTTGTTTATTATCATGAGTTAGTATTATGAAAATTGGTAAAAAACAATAAAAAACAATTTAGTTTATATTTAATTTTAAGGACGTTGAATAATATTGGAGATTTCTTAATTAATAATCTAAGCCACGAATAAGTGTAACTTAGCTAGGGTTTTAATGCAAATTTAATGTCTTGAGAGTCTTAGACAACAATTTAAGTTTTTTAAGTATGTAAGTAAATATATATATATCTCGATAATATGGTCATTAATTACAATGGACTGGAAAATTTTAAAACCACGGTGTTAGAATGATTCTCGCTTAACGTTTTTTTTTATATCGATAATAAACATATTATGATACATGTTAATAAATGAATACATTAGTAATACATCAAGCTCTTACACGTGTCACTTTTGATGGTATTAGAATCAAAGATGGTGTGGAAAAAAAATGGCAGATTTATTATGTATGGTTATAAAATAATAGAAAATATTCTACTAAACATATGACGCCAGTTTCAACAATACAATTCAACATGTATAATAAACTTATCTTGGTAAAACTACTTTAATTCTTAATTAAATAAAGCTGCGATAATACGAGCAGGATTTTGATAATATAATATATATATAATATAAACTTACCCTATCGTTGAGAAAAATATAATTTAATTATAATAAAGTATTTTTGTATTTCCTCTTATAACATGAAATAATTTTTACGAAAGTATTTTCATGCTGTGAGAGTAATTTTGTTTTTTATGACAGAGAGGAAAATAAATATTTTTTATTTTGTTATCAGTATAGAATGAGTGTTGAAAAAAGTGTTCGTTGTATACTCGTGTGCAGAAGGCTTTGTCACGCTACCTCATTTGAATTAAAACATTAAAATAAGAGGTAATATATGCACCCATAAATACAGAAATATAAATATATATATATGCGACTGCATGTGAAGACAATACGATTATAAGTTATAAACTCATGATATTATATTTCAAACAGTAAATATTTATCCAAAAATATATGCATATTATATAAATATATTTCATAAATATAATAATTTTAGAAAATACCATTATTTTTTTGTAAAAATACTGTGTCAAAAGTTTTACTGTTAAATTGTATACGTACAAACTTATGACAGTGATGCCATCAAATTAAATGTTTCATACCGAGGACTTAGAGATAGATTATCAAAGAAAATTATTGTTATATAAAGCCATAGCTAAAATAAGTATGATGTTGACTTTCAAAATTCAAGATTAGCTATGAACGCTAAAAAAAATAGCAAAGATTGATGAATAATTACAGTAAATGGATTTTTTTTATTAGCGTCTCCATTGTAAATCTATATCAGGATAACAAATTATTGCCCAATCCGTCTAGTAAAGTGGTCGCGTTTATAAACTAAACAAACAAACAATATAAGTCGCTGTAAACATTAGTTTGTTCTCAAAAATCACCAATGAAATCTTTATCAATAAACAATTGAACACCGGTTATTATTATTATTTTAATCTTTTAAAAGTGATATAAAATAAACAAATACATATTAGAAATATTTTTTTTACATATAATTTAAATTATAAAATAATTACACTTGGAAAAGTGCCTTCATCATCAATTTTTCAAATATAATTAACAAAAAGAAACATTGCGATCTTACTAAATGAGATTACAGGATAAACAAATTATCAAAATAATATTATACTATAATAATGAAACATTTATTTTAGAATGTATTGTTTGGCTTGTAGTTTGATTTCTTTTGTAATTAGATATCTTTATGTAAGTAGGCAGTAAGAAATGTAGTTTTTAGTTACGAACTAAATAATTTCTATTGTAAAAAAAATCTTAGAAAGGCTATAAGTTTGCCTTCTGAAATAGACTTGTAAAATTTGAGCCGTACGAGCGAAAGTACTTCTAGTAGGCGGGGGCGTATTTAATATAAGCGCTTGTATTTATATCCCGATTAAAATTTATTTTTGTTGTGTAATTTTCTCTTCGCAGCTACAGGATGCGGTGATTCATGGCCCAACAGATAAGCTATCTATCCTGTATCCAATGTATGGTGCGGTGTACAAACCGAAACCAGCGCGTTTAATGTGAAAACATTGTAATCAAATAGTATCACGCAATTAGGGCAAAATTAAAATCACCCGCTGTTTTTTAACGTCAGTCAATGCGCACGCGCGCCTAACTCGCCCCCGACACGAAAATGATTACTCGGAGCCAGTGTGATTTAATTAGGTTTTGCGAAAATTTCGTATGATTTTTGTTATATCAACACTCTAAACAAACAGTAGTAACATAGTAGTCCACGCAAATTGTAAATCACACCGCTTTACGAAAACGATATCAACTTTTATTTTATATTCTTATGACATATAATTATACACAATTCATATGTTCAACACATAAGAGTGAAACAATATTTCAGCAAAAATCATATTTTTAAAATTAATTCATATACACAATTAATTATACTCTAATGTACTTTTGGCCAAATCAATAGTAAAAATTCACATAATAATTTTTTGTACTCATGTCCTAAATTATTATTTGGATAAACCAATGTTTTCTTTAATGATTTTATAAATTATAATTCAAGTTTTATATGTTATTATTAATGTTTAATTCTAAAAAATTAACTTCGAGTGAGAATTATAGTTTTATAAAGTTTTCTAAGTAGGAGTGAAAGAGGTATAGAGCATTTAAAAAAAAAATAATACTGGAAACATTCTTATATGAGATGAATGAATATTCAGTAGTATTTAAAGCGCTTAATCGGTTGAATATTATAGTCGCATGAAAATTTTTAACTCAAGAACACTCCTAAGTTACTGAAATTTTATTTTATTAAATATAATACCACACATGCTATTTTTTTTGGCTGCATTAAATTTTGATTATTATTATTTAGTTATAGTTTTACTTTAGGTTCTTAGTTAATTTATTTGTTCGGTGCATGTATGGTATATTTAATTTTGTACATTTTTATTATAATAAAATTAATTTTAGTGTATACGTTCACTGCATCTCAAACCGTCTTTGATACAGGCACGCCAAATGCACACGAACTTGTTATATGATTATTTCAGCTATACGAAGTATTTAGAAACAGTTTCTCGCAAGACTCTGCCATTTGATCAGCATGAGATGCGCACAGTATAGGTACTAGCTCTATCTTATCAGGTACTAGGTGCTAACTCCATCTTAACCAGAATTTCCCAGAATCAAAGCTTTGGGGGGAGATTCAATTAGAGGAAGCGTCGATCACACTCCAGGGACGCCCAGGTACAAATACAACACTCCGGAGCTTAACGCAGTCGAAAATAAATTAGATCAAAATAACCGAAGAAAGCTTACAAATATGTCAAAAATTCTGAAAATCCTTTTTACCTTTATGATATATATATACATCAAAGCATTGTGAGATATAACAGCCAAAAAGTAAAATAAAAAATAAACAAATATTAAGGGGTTGATATGAGCTCGGTTATTGATATCTTTCACCCAAGTGAGATTGAGAGAATCTGTCTAACTCAATGGACAAGCCTTTTTATTTTCTTTTATCTTAAAAATTATCTGTTTACAAGTATTACTTGTTGTTTTCGATTGTAAATTTTGTTACAGTTGTTAATATTTATGTTTTTTTAATACATATAATCTTTTGTTATATATTCTATGTTGGAAATGTCTTAAATTAATAATTGGTAGTATTCTCAACATGTGAAATAAAATAAATGAGTAAGACAAATATTAAGAAATGTAATACAGGAAACAATAAATTCATAGTAATATATAAAATAATAACTGGCATCTAATAAAACCAAATACTTATCGATTAGCTTCTGATATAAATTTCACTAAAACTATATAAATTCACTCATTATAGCTATCGACTATACTTTTTTATAACGACAACAAAGAAAATAATTGAATATCTGACTTTAATAATTACTTTATTATTTTATTTGTATTGTTTAGTATTTTAGGGTTGGTAATAGAGTAGGCTACTTTCTATAATACATAGATGAACTCAATTAGTTAAATGTCGATCGACTGTTATATTCACAATGGATAATAAGTTATGTTATTAATATACTAGGAAAAAATATAATGAGTAACTATTAACTTGTAAAACTAGCAATTTGCGAGTTTTCTAGAGAGAGAAGAGTTTTAGATGTATTTTCTATTTCGAAAATGACTCATGTAAAAGGAATTATGCAAAATTATAAAAGTGGTAATACGTAATATTACGATGGTACGGAGGCACGAAAAAATGTATACAATGTTGATGATTATCTTTCCCTTTGGTCATGGATAACGCACACTCAGTGATATTCCCATTTCGCAACACGAACATTCATAATTAAGTTTGTTATTCAGTTGAAAAATATTCAGTAGTGAATATGAATACAGAGGGAAAAAAAACCATTTGTATCTAAATTCATAATATGATTATAACTGGCAAGTATTGCTTTAATCTGAATTACAATATATACCATATTTATGGCTAAGTTGATAAATTTGAAATGACGGAATTTAAATAGATTTAAATTTTATTCAATCAGTTAATTCTTTTTCACTTTGATGTAAAATAAGTAGTTTATTTATTAAATTAAATTCTCGAAAAATATGTATTACATTTCAATGTTTAAGCCATGTTCATTTCAATGTGGAGCACATGAATTTATACGATGTGAAAATTTCCATTGAATGAAGATTGAATATGTATATATATTGCAATTATTAAAAAAAAACAAATTCTTACGTTATTTTAACTTTCTACGCATGCTTTGCATTAAGATTGTCTTAAGTTTAAATTTTTAACTAGTGTTTCTCATTTTAACAGATAAAAGCCACACGACAAAAAAAAAATCCATTTATATTTCGATACTACTTATTTATACAATGGTAAACATATATTCTGTTGTCTGTTGTCTGTAGTCTGTTGAAACTTTGAACTTTAAAAACAAAAGAGAACAACTTTCACGAAAAAGATTTTAAGAAAATTAAGTAAAGTTTCATTAAAAAAAATGTTTTGCTTGTAACACAAGAAGATTTATGTAAGTTATAAATATGTTCTATATGATAAAATCTGTAGAAATCAAATATTTTTTCAAGAAAATAATATAAAACTTGTATCAATTCACTCAATTCAATGATAACTAGCACAAGAGAAGGATGAAAAATTTGAATATTTAATAAGCTGCACATAATGATTTAAAAAATATATAATGTGACATTGTCACTAAACATATTGTACTATTGAAATAAAAAGTATTGAATATTTAAATTAATACGCCATCTATAATATATGTGCTTTGTCAATACAAATTGATCTAAAATATAATATTATTTTCAAATAATATTTAAGGTATGGAAAATTATAACAATACTACTGATATATAGCACAAAATTAAACTTATACAAATGACTATCACTGTGTCAATCTGTAACGAAATACGCTTAGTAGACAATAAATAATGATTAAATCACGGAAACGAGTGACGTTTCATTGCAAAAATAGTAATTTTCATAAACACGTAAATCTATGCTTTCATAATCTAACATGCAATATATTGTATAACACGCCACTTTCCGTACGAAAGGATAATCATTTAGGCACAAAGACTAACACGTTTTTCGTTTTTATCAAAACCACAGTTGAACAAATTAAATCACAACTATCACACATGCTATTACGTGTAATTTTTGCGTCGTTTTTCCACAATAAGGTTAAAAAATAGACATATATCTGGCTTAAAAGCGATTCATATTACAATTAAAATCAGTACACCGTCTTATTATTGGTACAGGTTTGGTGGGGCAAAGATCTTATTTATTTGTCTTTCTCGCTCCTTATGACCATCAAATGGTCTACGGGGCATTTCTTTTATTCTTATTCTCCCTTCAATTACTTTACATCTGCTTAGGTAAAATTTGTACATATTAACTTCAATAAATACATTTAGTTAACACTATCTCATACACTTTCAGTTAATCAAATGTCAAAGTCTCACCGATTGTAAAAGTATGCAGATAGAGTGAGTTTTTAAAGGATTTGGCAGCCACCTAGTTCTAGCATCATCGAATAGATTTCAACATAATAAATAGCTGCCCTGTTCACTTTATGTCTCTCACATAGTCAGAAATAAAATTAGAATGACGTATGTCCAATAAAAAAAAAAAAAGACTTATAAAATGGTAAATCCTCACTATCCAAAGTATACAAATACATTATCTAATCGCTGATTAATTAAGAATTGAAAATTTGTTTACTGCGAGTTGGTTACTTCTCGTACAATTAAGTCTAACTTTACAAAACGGGATAATCATTACTTAAAATTCGCATAAACACTTGAAATGAAAACTAGCCTACATCTATTAATGCCTACCTATAATAATCAACTTAATTTTCTTTCATAATATTTAGTCATACAACTCAAAATTAGATATCAAAACATATTAATATATTGTAAAGTTAAGTAGCTTAAAATATTAAGTTTCATATGCGTACGAGTATAATATTTATAGCCGATTAAGTAATCGTCTATCTAATGATGTCAAATATACACGTACTTAAGTATAACCTATAAAAGTGCCCTGGGGCTTAAAATCTGGGTATTTTATTTCACGCACGTGTTTAAAGGCAGAACTTTCGATCTTTAGAATTAAAAAATGCCAAAGGGTTAGTTTGAAAGAGTTGTAAATAAAGACTTTTGATTTACCCCCGTTTTATAGAGTTGAAACGTATAAAGCTCTAACCGGAAATAAGGCACGTGACATCCTGCAAGGCCTATTTTACTACGCGTCTCTTCTAGCCCTATTTTTAACCAAAGGTTTGCAGCAAATAATAATTATAAGGTTTGTGAAGGTAGTGATTTTAGTTTGTGATTATACCGATATTTAATGTAAATAAAATAATGTCACCCCTTAATTCTATATTCCCTTAATGTAGATTTGATAGATTATTTCATAATATAGTACACGTGAATACGTTTATGTTTTATTGTCTAAATTTGGTGTGTAATGAAATTTTGATTTATTCAAAAATTGTAGCACGTACATATTTGTGTATTTAATAAAATCGTTTTAAATCAATTTAAATCATTATCAACTCATAATTATATTAAATATTAAACTGGGTCCTTTTTAATGTATTGTATGAGTTTTTTCTATAAGATGTCGATACAAATAATGTGTATTATGTACATAATAATGATTTAATAATTAATATAACAGTTAGCACATGAATTTTAAGTCTAGTTTGCCTACTATGATTTTCCCAAAGAAACTTTATTGCAATATAATAATTACAGGATGTCTGGATAAAAGTTTATTTCAGTTTATGGTAATGATAATAAACAAATATCTCAAAAATATAAATTAAGAAGATTGATACAAATCAATTATTCTCTGATTAAATAATATTTTGTAGATACTAAACCTGGATGTTATACGGGACGTATAATTTTACAGTTATAAAAAATTAATTGTACCAGTAAAAAAGTGACATATAAGTAAATTCAAATTCTCTTCGAATTAAATAAATAAATTCAGACAGTTTCATATATTTCATTATTACATGCATTATAAGTTTTTTATTTATTTTTCGGAATATTTATTTAAAAAGATCGTTATTTTCGATTGGTCAATATTAAAATTACGTTAGTGTAAAGAAGGGAAAAACATGTGTTAGTCAATGTGTTGAGTTGACACCTCACTGTATAAATGGATTTAATGCGGTTTTATGTATTTCTGAATAAATAAAATTTTCAATATCTCTCAAACCCATAAACTAAATATTTTCAACACAAATATTCATAATAATGTCTTTCTTTGGTTCAACCATTCTTAGTTAAAAACAAACTTTAAAATCTGCATTATGTTTAAATTAAAATTTGTTCATAAAGCCATCAAAATGCCATTTAATATGCTATTTGAACTTAGCTTAAAATTTTCCCACGCCATACTTAAAAAATGCGATTGTGTCAATATTGTAGGGAATTTGACGTTTATCCTAAGTTCTATACGCTCGAGCCTTAGATAATATTTTTGAAATGTACGCATTACCAACATTCAATATTAGGTAGGTAATAGATTCAATATAATATTATCATTATTCGAGATGAATTTATTGAATTACTCTCATGAGTTCCATTTGATACGGACCACAGAATAAACATAACTTTGAATAGGCTAGGCACACTCTTGTCAGGCTCTCCAAGGAAATTGGTAACTAAAGTGCTTGTAAACACCATTTGCTTACCTCTCTCTAGTGAACGTGGCATATGAATCGGTGGATCGATATCTTCAAAGCGTTGCATCTGGTGGAATAATTCATATATTTTTTACAGAACCGAAGTTATTGTGATGTCGAGGCGCATTTGTTTGATTTGATAGAAAATAAACAATGTACATAAAAGTTTATTTATCCGCAAATACGACTATCACAATTAATCCAATTAAAATAAGAGCAATAGAATTAATCAAACTTTAAAATCTTTTTTGCTATATGTTTGATTACTATTGTATTTGATATTTTTAGTGTGTCGGAGACTATACAATTGGAAACTATTAGATTATAAAAGACTTAGTACAAAGCTAATTGATCATATAAACTTGATATAACAATAACAATGTCGGCAACTATATAATTTATTATCTATTTCTCGATGTTGGAACTATAAAAGATCTTTTGAAAACAAAAACGGTTAGATTGTAGACATAACACCAAATATTACGTTTTTACTTCCATAAAAAATCAATAATTAATATTTTTGATCAATCCGATACTGATGTTTTCATAATATGTTATCATAATAGATTTACTGTTACTATATAAATATTTATAAAATGAAACCATCTATCCTAGTGAAACTATTCTATTTATCATTTTTTCAATTCACTGCTAAGTGATTATTTTTACACTATTGTACTTATCTTTGACAACGTAAAAAACGTCATGGTAGACATTATAATAGTGTTGAGTTTAACACCTAACATGTTTATAATATCTAGCCCATATTTACAATGCAAATTTAAAATGTTGAAAAAAATGGTGAATAACTATGATTTTAGTCCTATATTGCAATATATGCGAAATCTTATATGTATCTTAACATATACAAGTATAAGCAAAATTATGTTCAGCATTTTCAAATACAAACGTAACACGAAAATGAAGCTCAACCTCATTAATTCTGAAAACGATAATTGAAAATAAAAAAAATATACAATATTTCAGTTGAAATACGAGAGCAATTTGGGTTTATTGTTTTTATTACTTTTGAAGTGTCGTTTGTTTCTTACCTATCTGATAAAGTCAAACAAGTAAAATTAAAATTCTTCGAAGGACACAAATATAGTTGATTTTATTTTTTAAATTTTACGTAATGTATATTATTAATACTCGAAATATATACAATAAATGAAGCAAAAGAGTCTGTGACTTTCATAAATCGGTTTCGAATTCATAAATACATCACTCAAAACAATAACGGTATTAAAACAAATCACAACTTCTACAAATTTGGGACATTAATTTAATATCTTTGAATGTTTTGTTTTGCTTATTGACCTTTAAACGTTTCATAAAAGCTCAACAAGAGAGTGTCTGAAAGCTTCCATCTTATTAACCTGCGAAACAAAACGGAAGCGTCTTCGATGATGAAGAAATTTTAATATCTCGTTTCCGCGGAGGCCAACCGCGCTCTGGCCGCGATTTATTCTGCGCCATTTCTGTATTAATAATTATCCTTTGAAGGATATTAATTACACTACGTAGTCCCGCCAAACCAACAGGGCTGGCACTTTTATAATGAAATTTATTATAAAAACTATGACTGCTAAATAAAGTTGTTATTTACTAAATTTGTGAAATTAAACTTGTACGAAACCCTGTATGAAAATATATGCATCTTACAAATCTTTAACATTCAGGCTGAGAACACAAAGTTTTTCAGATATTAAAATTAGAAATGTCAAATACCACGTGGTTTGGGAACAGCTTGTACTATTTAGGTTTCATTATTTAGCTAGTAGCAAATTGCCAAAACTACTAGTCATATTGTGGGAATGTTCAGGAATATGTACGAAACAAATATGTTACTTAAGTCGATTTAACTAGCTGATTGACCATAAAAGCGAATGACGTTACTTTTAAAAAGTTTGCGGCGTCATAATGTGACCGTGATTATCTTTTTTATAAATGATTGACCAAAAAAGTTTTTTTGAATAAATGTCTATTTTCATTTTTCATTTTATTTTTAAACTAAATTCTCGTTTATTGTACCTATATACCTCAATTTTGATCTTGTTCAGTGGGAAAACTTTTAAAGCAAAATTTATTGGTTTATATAGTTAGTTCGGAATATTCTATTACACGAAATTATTTAATAAATAATTATCTAGTATCCTCATATTTAATCAATTAGTATAGAAACTGTGAAGTAAAAGTTATATACAATTTTAAAGTTTTGTGTTTTAAGGGATTTATTTACAAATTCAAAACCTGATGCATTATTAAGCTTTAGTTGGCGGCCCTGGTAGCTTCCTATTATTCTCGTTGCTCTTGGGGATGTCCGTTTGCCAAAATTTCTGATTATATTGTGGTTGAAACGCTTTACACTTCATTTAGCGTCCTGGTTAATTCGATACACCTCAAATGACGCGGATTAAAAAGTCGATTGGGTGACGTCATCTTGCTGTCAAAGGGATTTTACTTGAATCGACAGAAGCTTATTGTTTGTTCTTACAAATAATTAAAGGAAAGAGAATGTTGTTCATAAATAAGAATGCCTTTTTGGCCCGTTTTAGATGAAAATATGTTTTGGCTTACGCTGCGTTTATGTAAGAATTCGTAAGTTTCTAGAAATATTAAAGAAAATATTTTGAAGTTTTGGTTTTAAATTTCAAATATTTAAATAAATTAGCACTTAAACTTCATACATGACTGCATTCAGAGAAAGAAACGATGTTAAAATATGCATTTAACTCATTTATGGTCAATTACACATTCTGGAGACAAAAAAATTATCGTCTTTTTATAGGTATTTTTTATGCATATTTTTTAAGATAACTCCGAAAACTTATTGATGAATGCAAACGTACTGGACGCGCAAGTTCAAATCCTACAGCTACATAAAGACTTAAATTCTAGAAATGCAGGGCAGTGAATAAAAAAATTGTAGACTTACTAGATTCGTTTGATTACATTATACAATATTGTTAAAATAATCACTCGATTTATTGGAAGCCCAGTTTTGTATTTCTTTACAATTTTGAAGTGTCAATCCGTGTCCTCCGGGTTCAACTCAGTCATCAATGATACAAATTATTAGTACATCTGTGACGTTGGCTTTCCTAATAAAAAAATCATTTTAACTGCTATTAATCCTTAATAATCGATTATATTGGTGTTATAACACAATATATTGCACACATTCACAAAGAATTTAATTTAAATAAAATGTTGAGCGGAGCTTTATCAATTTTCTATCGGTATTGATCTTTAAAAGGTATACAATACACAAGTAAAGAAAACAATGTACTCACAATTCTAATAGTTATAATACTCTGGTGAAGTTTTTTTTCAGTATTTTTAATTCTAAAACTGATGACGATTTACTGGCTAAACTCCAAAGCTTTTAATGCAACAAAAGTTTGTTAGGTGTATATCAGGGCAGCTTTATAATTACGTATGTAATATTAAGGACGTTGCTTACTTACGTGCTTATAATTATTTACGTTAAAATTTCAAGCATGCAACTGCTTTCAATTACCCAGTGTGTCAATGAAGTGCATCCACCCTTATTTGAAGCAGTCTACGCGGAGCTTCTCATTAAGGTGAAATGATTCTCAGGTGAGATGCTGGCAACGTCTTACTAACGATGGAGAGATACACACCTCACATGTCTGCGTTATAGATATATCGCTATGCTGCCTAACGAAGATGATGCATTAATGTTATACTAACTAAGGAAGTACCCAACTTAACGATAAAAACGTTGTACATATATATACAGTATTATTTATACTGATGAAGTTAGGAGAACGAATGATTATCTTTGCATTCGTCTAAACCTTTTTAAAAATTAAGCTTTCGAAATCGGCAAAAAGTTGTGAGCCCAGAAGGTAATTAGTAAACGCGCGCATTTTGGTGAAAATGTGGTGACTTCAGATGGATTGTGTAATTGGCTAACAATACATTTAAATAGAAAACTATATTTTTACATACATTTACTTATGGTAGAAATCTACATGCCCCATGTTTAAATCGACGGACATGTTTGAAATATTTGAAAAGCCATGCTTACTTAAAGAGATTTATTTTGTACGTCATATATCAATTGACCCAAAAAAATTGAAGAAAAAGTTCATGCCACCGACTTTGAGTACTCCTTTTGTTGTTTTTGTGTTACGGTGTTACAAACTGTTAAATATATTACTTACCGAAGTTTAACTTTCAACTGACTATTTTTAATTAGAATCGATAATATATTGTATCAAGTACAAATCATTTTCACTGTAATATGTAAAGGCAAAAGACAATTTATTTAATATTTGATTCCTTCAATTCATATGAATTACAGAGAATGTTAACCCACAGCAAAATTATAAAATAATGGCTACGAAATATACAAAAACATAAAACATGTGTCCAAAATGCGTAACCTATTTATTCATCGTACTCATCTCGATATTTTACCTTCCGTATATTAGAAAATTATAATGCTATGTCGCATATTTCGAAAACTGAAAAACCGCCCACTTTTTAATCCCATGGGTCAAATATTTCATTACGTTTTGCGTGTTTTCTTAATTAGTTCAAAACAAATAAGCGGCTGGTTGTTTTCTACGTACCAAGTAGAATTCTTGTTTATTATTTATTCGAGAACTAGCGGTTAATACCACATTGGTTTTCCACCAACAATACTCGCAGGAATCATAAAGTAAAGTTGTTTAATGGCACTAAGACTTCAGCTGTAAAATTACATTTCAGCTTTATGATACATTAATTAAAACACTTTTTTATTTAATCTCTTCGTTTAATTTACAGAAAACATTGACATTTTTTTATGATTTATTATATACCTTTTTTGTTTGTCAACTAAATATTGTAAAAACTGAGATGAAATATAATATTTTAAACTAGTATTATATGCTATTAAAATAAGGTTGAATATAATGAAAATAAATTAGAATGTAATTATGTATGATTGGCAAAAGCCAAAGCCACACATAATTCAATGTTTTACACAAATAATATTTCTACAGAACAATTTATAAAATATTAATTTCAGATAAAGCATTTTATCGTAGTGCGTTCAAAACGAATGATGATTATTTGTACACATGGTGTAACAATATTTAATTTAAATGGTAATGTACAAATTTTCGACATTTTTTCATTTATAATAATATGGGTCGAAAAATAAAATATTGATTAAATTTGGCGTTTTTCAAAGTTCTAAAATAACGATACTTTTTTAGAATTATAAATCGATGGTGTAATCCAAAAACGAGCCTTGTTAACTCCATGCTAACTCCACCGTTGGCAAATGTTCAGGTACAACAAAAAACGTTGAATGTGTATTTTACTGCTTGGAGTTGGCTGACGTGTGCGGCTTTTTTTTTTACAAGTTTTGTGCGTTCTATGTGCGATAAAACAAAATGAACTCAATAGAATGGCATCAAAATCACGGTTTAGACCACGAGTGAAGTTAGCTGGTTTTTATATTAAGCCATCAAAATCTATACATATTATGCTGGTTTCAATATTATAAAAAAAAAATACATTAAAGTTCACAATGATAAAATAATACGCTAATTAATGATATACGTTTGAAATATATTTGGATGAGACAAGAAATACCCTAAGAATTCATAAAATATTTTTTTATCAAAATTCTCTTGTCAATAAGGTTTAGTAAATAGTGCAGGGAATAGAAAACTTTTCTTTCAGCTCTATGAAAGAAATCGTATTTTTTCTGTGTAATATTATCCTATATTTGTGTTGTATTTTTCAATAATAATTCTGGAAAATGATGACAGCGTAATACTTTTAAAATGTGAATATAAATTAATTTAAGAATTCTTTCCCAGTAAACAGGTGCGTTTAATAAATAATCTTTTATGAACGTTGAGCGGGTTATAATATCAGTTCGCTAACTGCCTCATAACGTGCTAAGAATGCCATGTATCAACTTAGAAGCTTAATTGTAAAAGTTAAGTAGGGCAAGGCGGTATTTAAAACAGGTTAGTTTTTTTTTAATTAAGGATTTTTCTTATCAGGCTCCAGGGGAAAGCTTTTAATACCTTTTGGAAAATTACATCGAAAACGGCTGTGAAAGTTTTGTGAGTAAATTGTTTTTTCTTACGATCTTTGTTGCTCAACTGGTTTTTTTTAATCAGAATCTAAAGTCGTAAATAACGTAAGTGTATTTCGGAAACAGTATTTTTTTGTGTAAACCCTACAAATTTATTTTTAAAGCGTTTAAACACGTTCGTTTCAAAGAAGCAATCACCGAATTAATGAAACGTTAAAATAAATGAAGTAGATTTGAATCCAACAATCAACAACGAAACAATCCTAACTATACTGCTTTAGTTTATTATTTACACACACATTCAAGCGATAAAACTCCAATTTAATATTAAAAAGTAAACTCCGTAATTTAATCACTTATATTTGTAACAGCTACAGTACAAGCCTCACTATACTAAGAAGCTTTATTTTCTATTTTGAATACACTTAAAAGTAAAATATTTTTCTTTCAACAATCTACAAAACTTACGATACAATTATTTTAATTTTATTTATAAAATTAAGAAGGAAGACAACACGTATCCTTCGATTCTTTAAAATATCTAAAATTTATCATATCGCAATGCATAATAATTTTACCGCATCAAATTTTTTGAACGTAAAACAAACAGTAAAAATAAATTGCATGCAAAATTATTAAATATTACTTGGACACTCGGAACACCTGTTAATGACTGTATTTTTATCAGATGAAATTTAAATGATGACTTTCGTTTGCTGATATTTTAGCGGGCGCGTTTCGTTGCCGCAACTTGAAGGTTCGAATTTCATAATTGTGGATTTTTAAAAAATAAAATAAATAGATAGGACTCAGCATATATCCAACGGTAAAATAAAAACTAGTAAAAAAAGTATATCAAGATGTGTAAGTCCACTCCATTTTTGGAGTGAATATGATGCAAAATAAACAAATAATAAAATTATTTTATTGTCTAACTACATTAATTGCTTATTTAAAAAAAAATATATTGTATCTAAATTTTAATCTAACAAACAATTATCCGCAATGTATTCGAAAATTATGTATTCTTACTATTATTTTACATTTCAATTTGAACATAAGCGCGTGCAAAACAATATTTAATGAGAACGATTTTTATGATTCCCTATAAAATTCAATTAATTAAAAACATATTCGCTTTGTATTATGAAGAAAAAGTTTCCGAAAATGGAAAATAGTTTGCATCTAATTATAGCTATAAAGTGAGCAGGTATTCAAAATATCCAGAGCGCTGAAACTAAAACTTTTATAACTCAAAGCACACTTGACCCATATATTCAAGCTAAGCGCACCCCGACCGTAAAATATTTGAGAAGCTCTGCATTAGCCGCCGGCGCGAAGAATTCATCAAACGGTGGTGTGCGGCACCGACTGCAAGTAACTGACCCTAAAGTAACGAGAATTTAGCGGCGCAAACTTGTTCCGTTTAAACACCTTGTTTTCGTGTTTACTTAATGTGTAGTAATTAAAAATATATGATCCTCTTAGAAATAAAAAAAGTGGATTGCTTGTGTTTTTAAAACGTATGTTTTACTTCGCCAACTAATAAAAGAAAGTGAGTAGGGCTGAGCTTCATAGTATACATTTAACTCAAATCCTCAAAGACAACATAATACGTAATGTATATTATACGTAAGTTTTTTTGTCGTTTAGTTTATGCCATTTCACATTATCATTATGAATGTATATACAAATATAAAATAATAAAAACATACATGAGATCAATAGATTTATATATTTTCAGTAATATCAACAACTTATAGATTAGTGAAATATATTTTTAATATTTCCAAAAAAACACGTTTATATTTTTCTACATATATTATTTGATTTGTATTCAATATCTATGAACTAAGCCAATACTTAATTATTTTATCTAAAAAATATATTTAGATATTTTTCATGTTCAAGTATTAAGTATTACGAAGAGGGGAGTTCAGTATAATAAAAAAATACTTAGACAGCGTGGAGATAGTAATAATAAGATTTCTACATTATAATATTTTACACTATTAATCGTATGAGAAAGAGCTCTTCATTTTCTAGGTATTTAGTTCATTCAGTTCAAATATTTTAATTCAAGTATTACAAATTAATTTAATGAAACAAAAAAAATAAAATTAGGAAGATTTTTTAAAACATGATCCAAAAAAAATTCTAGTGCATTATAGGAAGTAGTACTTGATGAGTTATACCAACCTTACTTAAAAGGTTTAGAAAACAATTGCACCTAGATAAGCTCTTCGTAGAACATGGTTAATATGTGTATCACTACTGATAGGTTGCAAAGAATTTATACTTTAGAAATCCTTTTGAAGTAATATGGAAAATAAATAATATTTGACAAAAGCTTTCGATGTAAATTTGTATTAAAAAAAAAAACCAAAGTCTAAGCAGAAA
This sequence comes from Rhyacophila evoluta, assembly GCA_022683975.1. Classification (NCBI taxonomy): domain Eukaryota; kingdom Metazoa; phylum Arthropoda; class Insecta; order Trichoptera; family Rhyacophilidae; genus Rhyacophila; species Rhyacophila evoluta. The sequence continues at coordinate 643 of JAGVSQ010003205.1, read as the reverse complement.
ATAGTATTTTTGGAAGTAAGTATAAACAAGTTCGTATGTAATCAATTATAAAATATAAACTGATTCATGATAATAACAAAAGAAATAAAAAACATACCTCATTTTGCTAAACATTTAATAAATGTTCGAGTTTGGTCATTTCTACGATTAAACGGATGTTTATAACTTTTAAATTAGATTTAAAACCGCTTTCACAAAAAGCTCGCGATATTCCGAGTTCGGAAACGGCGAAATAATGAAGGCGAGAGGCTAGGCATCATAAATTATCTCCGTTACTGAATCGCAACACGAAAGTGTAAATTGAAAGCCTTATGAGAAACGTAATATCTAACACGTTTGTTTCCACTAACACTGGAAAATAGACAAGATTTGGACATTAATGATATATCAAAACTATTGTACAATTTGAAATATTTTAAATCTATATGAACCGTTGTGTGTGACATGAGTTTCATCTTTTGGCAGCTTAAAAAAAGCAATACCTACACAAATAACTTTTTATTTATTTATTTTACATGTTGTAATATTACAACATATAAGTTTAATATATTAACAACACGACACATATGGTTATAACAAACATATTAAAAGCATATTAAAATATTTTAAAAAAGAATAAAGAAAGAATTAAAAATACATATAT
>JAGVSQ010003204.1:0-12702 GCA_022683975.1 Rhyacophila evoluta | reverse complement strand
TTGATATAATAAAAAAATTATTAGAATTTGAGAAAATAATTATATTCATTATAGATAATGCGAATTCATTAGAACCATTCCATCAATCAGAATATTGACTAATAGATACAAAAATTATATAGGTTTGTTTTCATATTTTAAATGCATCTGAGAAAAATCTGTTTGTTATAAGCTGTAATCTATTGGCACACTCGAAGAAAACCTAGGTTGTTACAACTATATAAAAGAAGTGATTTATCATCAAAGATAAAAAAAAAACTTACAGTAATCCGCAGGATTGTGATATTTCGGACATTCCAGTCCGTAACTTTTCAAATATTCAACAGTATTAGTAGTAGCTCCCTGATAAACACACATTCCTTCAGCCAGCATGTATACATGATCAAACATTTCATAAACAGTAGCAGATGGCTGATGAATTGTACATACAATAGTTCTTCCACCTCGAGATAATTCTTTCAACATAGAAATGCATTGTAATGTTGATGAACTGTCCAAACCACTAAAAATAAAAGAAAAAAATATTAGATTATGCTTATACTGATTATGTATCCAATGTTATATGTTCTTCTTCATTGTTCCTTTTCTCGTCAGACATGGATTTTCACTATAAATAATATAACTTCTTCTTGCCTATAATTACTTTATCAGTAAATAAACCTGCAACACTCAATATGGCAGATTTCCATAGATTACAATGTCAACAACGATGACTACAACTTAATACTAGTAAATACTGGTGATATCTTTGTGAAAATTTTCATCAGATTTGATGTTAATAAATGCAGCTTTAAGGTAAAAATAATAAAATGAAATTCAACTGCCAACCAATTTTTATAAAAAATATACCCATTCAGTATTTTTTCATTTATTTTGGTACTGAGTTTCTTACGTTGTGGGTTCATCCAAAAACATAATAGGTGGGTTGTCAATTAGTTCCAAAGCTATTGAAAGTCTTTTCTTTTGACCTCCAGACAGTCTACTGCATCTTGTCTCTTTTGTTGCTGTTAGGCCTAATGTTTCGAGGACTTCGTTTATCTGAAAAAAAAGTAGAGTATTATTTTGGTTTTTTTGTTATTTAAAAAAAATCTTTAAATTGAGTGGGTATATTATGATAATTAATTAATTTAAGTCATAGTAACTTACCACCATCTGTTTGGCAATGACAGAAAGATTATTTCCTAGTTTTAAATCAGCTGCCATGTTCATCATTTCAAAGACGGTAAACAGAGGGCTTAGTTGGTCGTCTTGCAAAATGTAACAGGATTCTTTCCTGTACTGGTTACTCATTCGACGACCGCATTCTCTGTTATTAATGGTGCCGCTAGTACCAGTTGTTCTGGAAATCAAAAACATATAATTTATGCATCATTTTATTAATTTAAAACAGAAATGATCTCCAAGCCATTTATTTTTACAGACACAATTTGATGAAATGATTATTGAATTCTATGCTGAGATTGTATAAGCTAATTTTATACGAGTTTGAGACAGTTCCAGGACCGCCTGGAGGTTTGACGGAGCCTTAGTAAAAAACTCGACTTTAAATTATTTACGAAAAAAGTCTTTTTGCGTAGAACACAAATAATTTCATTTATCTCAATATATAAATTTTTCACATTAAAAATAGGCCAGGTATTGACAGTATTAATAAATGAATTTTGAAATTTTAAATGGTATAAATACTTAAATGAACAATAATATTTTTGACACTTCACAGCGATAAAGCATTAAGTGTGTATTAATTATTAAATTACAACAATATTGTAATATTTAATTACTGTAAAAAAAATAATAATTACTGTTATTCTTAGAGAGTGATGTTCTGAGGGCTTTTAGAAAAAGGCTAAGACCACAGGTTTTCGTAGCAACAGTAGACATTGGTGTATTTTTTAAAAATATGTATTCGATTTCATGGAATATTTGGGTGGATCAATACTGGAAGTTTACATGAATCAGCCACAATGGCACATAAAACAATTATACCGTTCATTAAAGACATTAGAAGCAAATTGGTTCGGATTTTTGTGACATTTATATGAGAGTATATATATATATAAACATATATAGGGCATCGTGTAGGTATTTAACCAGCTTAGGTTGAAATTAGGATCTGATATAGTCGATAAAAATGACGACGTTATTTACAATTTAAACTATCTGCAAATATAATCTTCGGTTCTAAATGAATTATTAAAGAATTATGATGAGTAAACATCATGTACGCAAAATTAAATACACGATTTAATTATTGGAAACAAAAAATGCACATTGCCACTGTAACTCGTCTTGAATAGACCTGTGTCGTGCTATGGAGCAGAGACACGGTTGTATCAGACGGCGTCACGCAAGGGGCGGCAAAAGTAGCGACATCTATACAAATGTTCCAAACGCACAAACCATGCTACGAGGAGGCGCGATATTTTTGAATTTCGTGACCTACTGCGTTCGAAAGTAGAAATTACGAACAAAAAATCTGGGCGAATGTACGAAAGTGGAAATTTCAAGAATAAGCAAGTTAGACCTAAAAAACTAGAATTCTTTTAAAATTTTAAAGATTTGCGTCATACTGAGATAATCTACCACACGGCCCTGGGCTGTAAAGTAACTAATATATAATTAAGTGTATATTAAAATTAAAATGAATTTAAAAAGCTTACCATTTTTTTAACAAGATACTCTAATACAAGCTAATAGTAAATAATTATAATATGAACTGGTTTTTTGTGCTGTATTTTTATGATATTTTTATGAACCAATTCGTTCCTGGCGATGATTACTGTTGACTTCAAAATCTTTCTTAGAACGAAATTTTTGTCTACAGTTGTAAAGAAATCTTACTCTCATTGTCACGATATTTTACACATCATAGTTTTTGTGCGAGTTGACTTTTACGCATGAACATTTTTTTATGTGCTACATTGTTCAACAGGCCATAAAGCTTACTTGCTTAAACCTTTGAATGCTAAATAATGATTTATCGTTGGTCTTGAAGAAGCGAGAAATGCTAACGAAAATTACGCACACTGATTAAATGGTAGCATTTATCCCTAGAATTTTCTGAATGTTTTGAAACTTAGTATTATTTTTAGATCATTATCATCATCTCTGATTTGAAGTAATTTAATTGTATCAGTGTTATAACTTGGTAGTGCTGGAACGGTAATAAGTAAACAAAACCTTCTACTTTGATTTATCTCAATTTAGAGATCTGGACGAAATGTAAGATATACAATCAGGTATATTTAATATACTCATCATCATACTCGTTAATTCTTTACAACCTTCCGGGCGTCTACCATAACGAAACGAACACGAAGCGCGACGGAAGCGTTCAGCGTTCAGCGTTTCAGGAGGAATTTTCATAACTATGCATGAAAATAAGAATTTAAGCCGTCCTCATAAAGTATTCGATAAAATTGTAAAACAAAAGATAACAAGAAAACCCCTTGACGCTTATTTATTTAAAAATAAGAAGTTTTTCTTCTTCAAAATCAGAGTAGAAACAGCAGAGATTACTTATTTTGTGGATATTGTCTTCTTCTTCTAAATGGGACATAAAAACTTTATTGCTAGTCTAGCTTCTCGTATTTTCACATGTCACGCCATCATTATATTGCTCTGCTGAAAATATACTGTTTAGGGTCCAGGACTTAATTTGAAGAAGGGATAGGCTACAGAGAGTATACGTCATATGACAAGCATGCTACATGTATACATACTTGGTTGACTGAATGAGATATTTTTACATCTGTTTTTTTTAAACCTCAGAACGCTTGAGTGCATTCACGTCAAGAGTAATTTGTATTTAGCCCAAAGACATACCCGTTGGATAAAGTAGATCCCTATTTGAGCAGAGCTCTATGATGCGACGGGACAGATGGATGGTGGACACATTATTTAGTAGGTTGTATAGAGATCTACAGAATTAGCCAGACCCAATATCATTTCCTTACCACGCGTTAGGGAGCTGATATTTAATGTTATTAAATCAATTATGGGATTACTCATTACGGTTAATTATTTATAAAAAATGCTGTGATGCAATTAATTATTAAAACGACGTATTGAAACAAATTTATTCTTAGGCTGTTGTCGTCTTGAAGAAATAATTATTCAATAAAATACAATTATTGTTTCACAAGAAAATCTTGATATCAAGCATTTATTTTTAATTGGCAAGGAAATCTTGTGATTGTACCTCTAAGTAAGGGAAAACCCTTCTAAGAATAAAGATTTACCAAAGAAGGTAAATCTTAAAAATTGATTAATACAAATCAGAATAGAATACGTCCTACATAAGGCAATTTATAAAGCGATCTTGCAGTCTGTCTTTTTTATTTAGTTTAATTAACTTAGTTTAATTAACTTAGCCCAACACTGCCGACTACGCAATTATAATATGAAGGGCGTAGTTCCACAGTGAACTTATTCCACTATACTAAAATTTAAAAGTGAAGATGTTGAACAAGTATTTTCTTATAGGGAAAACCATATATCATGTAAATCAGTAGACAAAATCATTTTAAAATATATTGAGAACCGTCCTATATAGTTCTTTCATATAAAATTTGGATCTTGTCCTTTCACATAATGATGTCTCCTTATTATTATCATTTCATATGTTAACTTATAAATCTTATAATTAAAAGTAAACTAAATTTTACAAAAACTAAATAACGAAGCGAAATATTCATTCTACTGAAAGGTTTGTAAAGGCAATCATTTGACCTAATGTTCAATATTTACTGACGTGTAACAACAATGCACTTGCAAAACTAAAATGCATCGAGTAACATTGCTTATTCCAGCAGAAAATTAAAGGCCACGTTCGTTTTTACTTTGTCCGGGTAACCACTCGATCTCCACCGCACTTGACATTAATATCCTTTTCTTTTTGTCTGTTTTCTATATGAAGCATATTATATTTAACACGCGGTGTCTTTAGAATACCCTGTCACCGCAAGTTATGACAGAATGATTAAACTTGTAAATCCGATATCGCATAAAAACTACACCGACAAAAACGCTCCTAGTAAAATGGCGCGTCGACATAAATACGAATAAAATCCCTCGCAATGCAAATGATAATGACGTAACGACGTACGACGTACCATGGAGCGATTGGAGCAGTTGCTCCACGCGCACAAATCATGCGGAGGCGCTAAATTATAAAGTAATACATAATATTACTACGCGAGAGCTAAAAAAACGATAAACTATAATTTAGTGACATCGTTTCTCGATCGAAAACAAATTTCGCTAACAATGGAGCGTAGTGATTTTACTTGCCCCAGAACGCTGAATATGCAGCTACGCCACCGGCAATTGAGTAAAATCTTAAATTTCGATTTCACTAAAAGAAATTTATTTTATTTAAAGTTGTTATATATTTAATTAATATAAAATAACTATAATTTGTAATTTCGTATTTTTGACAGGGACTGTTTTTGACAATTGCAAAAAGGGGCTCTTATATTATTTCATAATGACGCTTATGCTGTCCTTAATACTATTAAATCATGCGATGTCCGAAGGCCTGGATAACATTGAAATCTCTCAAGATGTATCCAGTTTCAAGGTATTTTATAGTTATGTATAACATCTTTCTAAGCCTCACTGTATAATTGTTTTTCCTAACCTATGACAGTGGCCCCTCTTATAAAATCGCTCACATCTTGCCGTACAATATTCAATACAAGCATATAGCTTTTAAATCCAGTAAACCGTTATTAAAATCTTCATCGTGTGTGACGATTATCGTAAAAACAGCACCAGTAGACCACTATAAACAAGAGGCATTCAATTTTGACAAAGTCTTAAAGTTTCTTCTTGACGTTTTTTGTAATTTTTCATAAATTTTTGGGAAGATATGACAAGAGGACGTTTAGCCATTGCAATTTTATGCGCCACGATGCAGAACAAAAGAATTGACTCGAGTGATTTCTGCTGAAACCAAAACAGGAACATTGTTGCTCCAGTTGGTTGAATATAATTGAGGTGATACTCATATAATAACGATAGTTGGTACATAAAACCCACATTGTTTGCTGCAGAATAACTCTGAATTACTGTTAGATTATTAAAAAAAAACTGTATAATGACTTAACGGAAGACCACACAACGATAAAAGCATTTCTCAAAAAAAAAAAAATTAAATAAAATCGCGAAGTTATTAATAAATTAATAAAAAAAATTAATAATAAATTAATAAAAAAATTAAAAAAAATAAAATAATAAATTATAATGTATTTTTTAATTATTCAGTATACAATTATTGCTTAATATTATGAATTCCAGTAAGCTGACAGCATCGCAAATAATTGTATATTAATTTATTTACTAAAGCGTTTCATACTAGTCCAAGATCAAGGTGGGCTTTAAAACAATATACACATACATAATATAATATAATTATATTTTTTTTTAATTTGCTAAAACTAAGTTCTATTTATAGAACAGTTATAATCTGAAATCAGGCAAGTTTAAATATAAATGATAACATCAATATAATTTTAGATTGAATATGCAAATTTTTGTCATATTCAGGGTCATGGAGTGTTAACAAACGATTTAATTTTTAAGACCGACTTAATGAAGTTTTTTAAACGACATATGCACAAGTATCAACAATCTAAGATTGTATCTGCTTGAGACTGTCATGTATTATTTAATATGTAAATATGTAATAAAAAACTATTGAATATTGTGAATGAATTTGACTTTGATTTTGCAAGTTATGTCAGCATAATCAATCATTTTTAATATTGTACCATTTATGTTTTAAATTTTGAAGCTCTTTGAGAGGATAGCGTGTATCGTATTAATTGACGGCTTAGAACATAATAGGTGTCTTTTGAAGCATCCTATACTATACATACAATACAATTTTAAAAATTAAAAACTTTAGTAAAATTGCACAAAAATGGCACCAGCTTTAGTCGTTCATTCGTCTAATTCTATTATATTCATTGTTTTTTGTTTCATTGAAATAATTGAAATGAAAGTTTTATTTATATCTATTAAACGTCAATATATATATTCAATATGTATTTGTATTTATATTTTTTATTATGTACGTCAATGTAATTCAATCTGGTTCTAGATCTAAAGATGTATTCTATTTATTTGATATACTTTTATAACAAAATATAATTTATTAATACATCTGGAATGTGTTTAAACTTCATATCCAAAAAAAGATTACGTCAAATTACAAAACTAAGACCTAAATGCGTGATTAGTTTTATTAAATAAATGTTACAAATGTGTATGTGAAATGTAATGCAAATTGAAATGGGTGTGTACTTATTATTTCTTAACTTGTACCATGAGTTATTTTTTATTTATAAATATTATAAAACTACATTTACTATTACTGAATTAAATTTAAATTTCATTATACACATTTCACAAGATGGCAGTGTTTGCCTGCAACACTTCGCCTTAATTTAACTCTGCCTTAAGTCCATCTCTGTTGTCATCTTTTGAATATATTTACCTGCTATCATGCAGAATGAAGAATATACTTGACATAGATTTAGAACGCAACGTTAGAAAAATTTATTGCAGGATATTAATATAGGAAGAAATATTGCATGTTGCTGTGTGTCCGCTTGAACGTATATTAGAAGGCCATATTAGCATTTACCGCAAATTGATGGTATTTACGACAATCAATATTTTTAATACAATATGAAGATATAAAATATACGGCCTATTTAGGATAACGATAATTAAATTAATATTTATGATTGTGTGTATTGTTCATATTCAGTCATCAATAACTATAATCATTAAGCAATATTTATAAATTAAGTGAACGATCTTTTAACTTCAATTAAATCCGTAATTAAAAATAATCGATAGCCTACTTTGTTTGCACTGCAAAAATATACAAATCAAATCAGATTACAGTAAATGATGGGAGTATTTCCAAAGTGAACTTATTTCACTAAGCCATAATGTAAAGGAGAAGATTTGAATAAGTATTTTTTGTACAAAACAACCAGCAGACTAGTAAAAAAATCAATTTAAAAAATATTTAATACAAAAATAAACACTCAAAAACATGGTATGTGGTCATTTTATACAAAAAATACGGGTTTAAAATGGTCTGTATTCAATTTTGATATAGTGCAAAAGGTTCATTTTGGAAAAAAGAACTCCATCAAATATTATAATTTACATATCTATTTAAAGGGCTATTTTCAAGATCAACTTATTCTTAAATGTCAAAATAGTATTATTGGTATAAAATGACCACATACCATGTTTTTCGGCGTTTATTTTTGTGTTCAATATTTTTTAAATTGATTCTTTCTACTGGTTTGCATGCTAAATGGTTATTTTATGAACACAATACTTGTTCAAAATATTCTCCTTTGCAATTTGGCACAATGGAATAATTTCATCTTGAAAATAACCCCTTAAATAGATCTATAAATTATTATGGAATAAGTGAACTTTGGAAATATCCAACTCATTTGTTCAGTTGACAGATTGGATGACAATCGATTCTCGCACTAAATCAATATATTGCAGATACCTCGCGACAGATAATACGATTTTTTTAATAGCAATTGTGCAGTTTTTGATAATAAATAATATAGCAGTGAAAAAATACAATGCCCATTTTATTTGACTCAAGTATCACTAGCACATTTTTTTACTTACGGCTTTCGAAAACATATTTTTTATAAAGTAACTTTCGTATAATTATTCCGGTATTACGACATCCAATACAATGTAAGATAAGATCAGTATAATAATTAATCTAAAGTAATTTAGCTTCACGTAGTTCAGTGGAAAACAATTTTATGTGACTATAAACACAATGCATTTATTTTTAATTGTCATTTAATTAAAAGTGTTGCCAGTATTAGTATTGTTTCATTGTAAGAAGTAATTTTATGTAATGATGTGCCAGTTAGCTATATTTATTTATCTAGTCATTTTCACTAGGATTGTCTAGAGCAGAGATAGTAAAAAAATGTCACCGAGCGATTTTTAACGACATTCAAAAGGAATCTATGTAAAACTTTTTTATTTCTTGCATTACTCCGCAGAGAAGGATATAACATGACGAATGGTGTGAAATAAAATAATAAACTATTCAAAGTATGAAACGTATCTTTACATCGAATAAATATTATTAAAATGTGGCTTTCTATAACTAATATTATTATTTGTTCGCTGTCCATTAGTAATGGTACAGGGCAGTGCTCTGCAACCGGTGTGCCGTGAGCCGAATACAGGTGTGCCGCGGTCAAATACAATGCATTTGAAATTTTACAATTTTTCAATGACAGCTGAATAGAAAACTTTTGTGTTCATTGAAACAAGCCCTGCGTATCACATTAAGTAATTATTATTTTATGGTGATTATTAAGACTGCGAAAAAAAAATATGTTATAGTTTTATGTATGTATACTTTTCAAATGAAAAACAAAAATTTATTGTAAAATTTGTCTATCAATTTAATACCTATGTATTTTAGCTTTTAGTGTGCCGCGGAATTCTAGGAAGAATTTTGGTGTGCCGTAGATGAGAAAAGGTTACGGAGCACTGGTATAGGGCACCAAATTTTATCTTATTTTGTCATATCCATAAAATTCTCTTCACTGTTGCTCGTCTAGTTGCATATAGCATAATAATGCGTGAAAGTGAAACAAAGCTACAAAAATGGAATTGGTTGGACAGAAATAGCAATAATATAGCGATGAGGCGAACCGGCAAAATGTGCAACCGCCAAAGCGCTCCTAATAAAAAGCTTATAAAAAAATACGATGTGATTTATAGTGGCTACAGTTAAATCTATTATAGATTGACAAGGGTCGAGTTTACGATGTGGCAAAATAACAAAGAGATAAAAATGAAAAGGAAGGTATTGTTTGTTTTAACATATTTTATTATACAAATTTGCAATTCGCTCATTCTTTTTTTTGCATAACCGTCCTCTGTATGGGGAAGGTGGCTATAGGTTGGCTTCCAAGATTTGATTTGATTATTCTTAGGATATATTATAATTTTAAAACTAAGCGATTATATACCATGGACAGTACCCAACGATTTTCTATAACATCTATGACACTATCCTGGTTGTTGGAAAGAGAAAAGTAAGACTTAGGCTCTACTATTTCTCAGGTTTCCAGAACATATATACAAAGATATATTTTATCCTAATTAATTCAAATGTATTGTAATCGAATGGCTTTTGATATAACAGGGTATTTGTGTTGTTTATTCTATTGAAAGTAAAAATTATCAATATAGTACAATTGTGGAGACATTATTGTTATCCAATATGGTATTCAGAAGCAAGAAATTATCCAAGATCGAAATAAATTAAATATAATAAGGATATGCTACTAAATATAAGTATACAAATGCCTATTTTGTAGGACGTAAGATAGTACAAACAGACCCACTTGGACGAACAGTGTCAGCAGGATTAGAATCATATTTTTTTTATGGTACTCATGTTATTTTGTAAAATAATAACCACTTACTGGAAACCTGTGAGTATATTAAGCAGAGACGTTTTTCCGGCTCCAGAAGGTCCCATTATAGCAGTCAGCTCGCCTGATTTGAACTTCCCGCTTATTTCTTTGAGAACTGATTTCTTTGCTGAAATTGAAAGATTAACAATATTATAAATCACAGCTTAAATATGTCATATTTTCTTTGGTGTAATGAAATAAAACGAAATAATTATGTTTAGTCATTTCTTCGCATTAGAAATCTAAAAAAAAAGTACTGATGCTGTTTTTTAATCACTTAGATAATTAAAATGCAGTACTAGCTGTTATATTATCTCATTTTGTTATTTGTGTGACGTGTCATGTTTAAATTGAAGGTAATAAATTACATTTCAGTGGAAAAATAATGAATTATTACTGCATTGTTAATTCAATTATCACATCTTTCCAATCAATTTAACAGATTTTTAGTTAAGTGGATAAGTTAATTAATTAAAAATAAATACAAATATAAAATAAAAAATTAAATTTCCAAAGAGTGAGTTCCTAAATACGTTATTTAATTGTTTGATTTTATTCCAAACTTCCATCCAAAGTACGCTAAATAAATAATATATTATATTTTTATGAAAAAAAATATACAATAAATAAAAAGTGATTTGACAACATTTCACTGATTATTTATAACTAACAAACAGATTGAATTTATATTTTACTTCCGATGAATCTAATGAATAATGAAAATCGCTTTCTGAAAAATGATCCCACAAGTGACACATGTAGATTGAGAAGCCATGTATACAATTATACATACATCATTTTAGTATTGAGAGTTTGATACTGGAATTATATCGATTTATAATTATAAAGGTTATTTATTGATAATTGTGTAACAATTAAACTAGTAATCGACATAACTAATTAAACTGTACATTATATTTGTTCAACCGATGATTTTAAAGTGGAATTCCCATAAATTATCAGTCTCGTATTACGGTACCCATACACCTACAATCTTGGGGACTACAGCAGCTGAGGCAGTTTGAGGACTGTCAATCCAAGACGATGATTAGGGTTGAGGAAGACCACATATTAGTCAATCCGCGTCGACAGTTGTTGTGTATTGTCGGTTTGATCGTTAGGCTTATGAAAAATATCGTGCTCATCCTCAAAGGCGATGAATTGTTAAGCGCGTGCGTATTGGAAATAAAAATCGTAAGGTCAGATCTTAGCTGTATTTTTAATGGAAGATTTGAACTCTTAAGCCCCGGGCACGATAGATGCCGCGGCGACTGAGCGACGCCAACAAAACGACAGAAACAGAGATGCAAAATAGCTCCAAATAAGTTTTGCATCTCTCTTACCGTCGCTTTACTATCGTATTCGCAGTCGTATAGACGATTAGCTGAAAAATGATTGACGAAAAAAAAGCAAACTGTACAGAGAGTTTAGATTGAGGAAATCTGTATGCTTAAAGCTTGAAGCGGACGTCGTTAAAAAAGCTCGCCAATTACACGACTTTTTTCAATTAAAAAAAAGTGACTCATTGATTGGCATAGAAACGAATCAAGTTCAAACAATTATTTACATATAATATACTTGAAGCACCTACTCAACCGCTACCAATATTGTATGACGTGTTTCTTACCGCAAATTTGTGCTTCATGGCCTTACTTAAAAACAAAAACAACTTAGTTTAATTAATATGGAAAATATTATACTATAGAATAAATTATAATATTATTAGATTTTTTCCCAGAGATTTATGAAAATTAGACTTATTTGTGTTAGACAGAACTTGACCTCTAAAACACTGCATATTTTTAAAGTCTCAAGCTATTCACGTTTTTGTACAAAATGTGCTTTGAAGAAATCTCAAAGCAAAAACATGTTTGTGTTTATAAGTTTGAACTTAATTTTAATTAGGATGAATACTTATTTTTATAATGCTGATTTTAGTTATATACTAGTGTTTATTATTTTTATGTGTCCGAACTCCAAATGCTACAAAATGTATTTCCGAAAGCTGGCAACAATTATTATCCTCAACAGTCTTTCGTCGACGTTGCATTTTAGTGACGTGACATGACACACTTGTTCCAAACTTTATACGCACAGATTTGAAGGGTTATCAATTATTTATATACTACATTGTCGCGAAATCAAATACAGGCGGACCTCATCTTTCGCACACTCGACTTTCGCACAATTTGCTATTTCG
>JAGVSQ010003203.1:0-22265 GCA_022683975.1 Rhyacophila evoluta | reverse complement strand
TGAAAACATCCACCCCGAAAGAGGAGTATATGGATCTCCGCAATGTGAAGACGTCCTAAGAGATTATTTTTCACGATAATTGTTTGGCAGACATATGCTCAACCCAATGAGCATCCGTTCCTGCATTTTTCGGATTTTTTAAATATCCGACAGATGGGAAATCGAACCCTAGGTGCACACGCTGCCAACTACGCTACCGGGGAGACATCTTTTTAATAAATACTCAAAATTTTGATTAATTATAATTTGAAAAGAAAATATTAAAATACGTATCGATTATTAAATAATTAAAATTCTTCAAAAAGCCAAACAATATTTTGGCTTTAATGTGGACATTTCTAAAAACACAGACGTATTTTTTCATGAAAAATAATAAAAAAAGGAAACATTTTATATAAAGTGTATATAATCGGGTTCGCTCTGCGATAATCATCTGACATTTACTACGAAGATAAAATAATATAGGCCATAGATTCTCAAGTAAGTGTCGTTCGTAGCAATTGCAGCAGTCTGGGGGTTACGCACCAGACACCCCCTTGTGGCAAAGCACCCTCCTTTTCCCTAGCAATGGGAATATGCACCCAGTAATAATAAGCGCACGTAACGTAATAAGGGAAATAATGAAAATTTTCTAAAGCGCCTTTGCGGGGGGCTTCTCTGCTGCAATCAAGTGAAATGATTTCATATTGTAAGAAGCCATTAACGGCGCTCGGTTTGTTGGCACTAGGCAGATAAAACACCTGCTATGAATATTGATCAGGTGAGACTTATTATGAAAGTTTAAGAATTGATGATTCTAGAGGGTGTTTTAGAGGATAATTATTAAGACATTCCCTCGCGCCCTCTTAATAAAGCCTTGTTGGGATTTCATAAATCGTCATTTTTCATTAAGGCAACCATTCAATCTTTTTAAACGATTACTGTCCCTTTCCCCTTAAATCTTAAGGTCATGAGGCCAAATTTCCTAATTTTCATCTATGAATTTATTTATATTATTTTAATATTTTTTTGTAAAATAAACAAAATAATGAACCTCAATGAACTAAAAAGATAATAGTTTACCATTTCCTAGTAAGTTTAAAAAAAATAATTTGATGTAACTATTGTCTATTACATATTTTTAAATATCGACATTAGTCTAAGCTTGGTTATATTGAGTAATTTTCACTTGTTTATACGGTTAGAAAAAAAAGAATTACTTAATGAAAACCGAATCTTTCAATGTGGGTGTCACTAATGTATTGGATTACCGGTAATATCGATTATGCAGTATATAAAAATATATATTATTTAACCATCAATAATTACTTCGTTATTTTTATTGAAATTTTATCATTATTTATACGACCCTTCGGTGTTCGAGTGGACAATCACGCAGGCAAGGTTCAATCAAATACCATAACTACATACAAATCTATATACTGTCAATAGTATTTGTTATTATGCAAAATAATATAAATATATGTTTTGGTATACTAGTTGAGACATTTGCCTTTAACCGATGTTGCGTATAAAAATGTTTCACAAGCATTCTTTATATTCTGTAGATCAATATGTATGTTCTCATAATATGTTCTTCGATTGATCCTACAAATTTTCATATTCAATGAAATTGGTTTCAAAACTATTCAAAAATATTTATGTTTCCACACTATGATTATTTCGAATATTTTTATAAAATAGCAAGATGTACAATTCATTAAATTAAAAATAAATTTCAACTTAAAATAAATTACACCATAATTTATAATCAATAATTTTCAATAAATATATTGTAATTTTTGTAACTATTTCGTGAATTTACTTACAAAACGATTTATTATTCCGTTTAAAAATGCATTAATGAGTTTACAAGACGTAGCTTCTTTGAAAATCTTTCTCGACTGAAAAATGCAAAAAGCTCCGAGCAAGTGTTGTAACAAAAGCACTTTTTGTGATTAATGGATTTCACCTCTTATAAAACCGCACCGCAAAAGGGGACGGAAGGGTTAACTTTGCAGAAGGAATTCAAATTGAATACAATATCTCTGCGATGCGGATGTGAGTGATAGTGATTTGGGTTCGTCATGTTAAAACTTTGCTCGCATTTGATGCGACATATTAAACGAAGAAACCGTAATGAGATCCGACTATACACTCTACTTGTACAGTTAACCAAATACTGAAATACTGCATTACAGAGAATGTTCTCTTTTATACGAGGGGTCTTGAAAGGGTTATTCACACAAATATATAGAAGTGTAGGTATTCCGTCTGGAGTAATTTAATTATTCTTTCATATTACAACATGAATAAATTCATAGTCGTACTGTTTTTTTTTCATAAGAGCTAGTTATCAGCCAATCGCTCAAATCACTGAGTACCCAGTCTTATATGTTATTTGAAAATTACTTAGTAAGCTGTGAAATTTGAACCCACAACATTTCTCATAAAAGTTCTTACTGTCATCAATCAGTTTCTAGCTCGGAAAATTCCCGAAAATATATTTGGTTATACATTTAATGTATCCGATGGGTTGGGTAAGTCATTTATAAAGATGATTAAATTCTCTGAAAGAATCTACATTTTTTTAATCTACAAAAAATAACTGTCTCAATAAGGCACTTTATATAAATTACTGAAACCGGAAAAAATCTCCCAAAGATGTGACGATATTGGTGACAATAAAAGTAGATAAGAGTTATAAATAATTTTATGTTTTTATATGTAAAACAAAACGAAATGGTTTCAAAATAATGCTTCAATAATCGAAAATAATAACGACGAAAATTGTTTTAATATAAAAGTGCAAATTATAAATAATTACTTGTATTAAATTAATAAACGTTGGTTTATATAGTTTTTGTTCAACATTAAAATAATACAGCGAAATAATTCAATTCTGTTGAAACATCTGTGAGCAAATGGATTCCGAAAATTTGTTTTACGATTGCAAATTAAAATTCCAGTATCTTTTTGCCAGCGATTTTTTTATGAAAAACTGGAATTCAACCGAGTCAATAATAATTATTTGCGAGAATTCTTTTATTTTTAATCGTTTTTGCGAATTAACTTTATATGCAAATTAGTTTCTATTGTGTTTTTAGCACTTGAGTTTGTTTTCAATTAACTTTGGCACAATCAAAATCTCACGAAATCGCCCCTACTGGTGTATTATACTATTCACTATAGCCAAATTGTTACTTATATGTCCAACGTCCGGGTAAAATAACCCATTGTTAAAAAAAATAGATGTTATCGCACTTATAAAAGTCAGTCTGGTAATCATTTTGATTATACCGACAACACAGTGGGTATAAGACAAGTTTTGACCGCTTCTTACACGCTACAATCAACTTTGATAATGATCAAAGTTTTGGGGTTAGCAGAGATCCTATCTTCTGGTAATGTATATTAATTAGAAAAAGAATTTGCCCCCAAAGAAGCGTGCGACTATGCAAAGGGTTGAGCTTCGAACCAAAACTGTGTCACTTTGGGACCATTCTAAGAGCGATTACGCTCAATTATTTAGAGACGAAGTACGAACGTCGTGACGAATAGAACTTTGGGGAATAAAAAGTTTTGTTGTCAGAGTTAATAAATAAAGAAAGCTTTTGAAGTGTTTATCTTACATAGAAAATGATGTCACTTTATTTTTATGAGAAAGATTTAGATAACTTCCACTGATTAAACAGGATATTTGCGAGTAAATGTTTTATTCTTACAACAGGTAAGTACTATACACTAAATTTCATATATTTATTTTAAAAAAACCTTTTTCATATACTGTGTGTATATGAAGATGATAAATTAGGACCTAGTCACGGTGTATTATCAGTGTAATGCTAGCAGAGAAAATGAAATATATTTGTCGATTCGTAAAGCAATCACAACAATAATGTTTTCAGTTGATCTTTGAATATATTTTGAGAACATTACAATAACAAATCTGTGACAGACAGTATTTTTTGTGATTCTGTGTAGCTTGTTATTTCTCTGGCACCAAAGTCTGAACGAGTGTTGAAAATGCTTGATATGGATACAAAATTAGCTGAACACTGTGAGAATCTATATGTTTTACGTTCGGAATGAACGTGCTAAAAATATGACAACTATTTTATACGAGAGATCGTATATAAAAAAGTACAGGTTCATTGAATCAGTGGAGATTTTGTTAAATTGTGCGTATTTATTAACAAATGTGAAATGTTATAAATAACGACGGCAAATGCTACATTTTGATTAAATTTATGATATTCAAAGCAATCTTTGAAAAAAATATTCAGTACAAGAATATTTTGCAAGTATAACAACACACTCGATGGTCGTTCCGGAACTCGTGTTAGCTGTTACGCGAACAATTTATGTCACAAATACTATCACTGATAGAGCAAAAACTAACAGACTTTCCACTTCCCTCTTTTGAAGACCCATTTCAACATTCATGTCACTTTTGACTCAAGACCCTTCTGGGTATATTTTAAAATAACTATACGTATTGTATTATTATATGCATGAATATTATATTGTATTATGTGCTATTGTTAACACTTTGCATTTGACAGTAAAATACAAAAGTATCATATTTTGTTATCGCATGTGCAAGTAATATAAAACTAGATTTTACGGGTAGATTATGAGGTTTTTTTTCTCGAGTGAGTTTTCGACCGAATATCGAAATGATAGAAAGAGGCCTGGATGAAGGAAGGAAAACACACTGTAGGGAACCAGAGTTTTTAAAGTTATGCATTTATATGTTTCCATTTGATGTTTAAATTTATAAGAATTGATCGAATTTCTTCCAGATCTTGAGTGTTGCCAAAAATAAAACAAAGCTTTTATTTTTCTTTGCCTTCTTTTGTCACTATATTATCTAAAAATAATAGCACTATTTTTTTATCAATATATGTGTCAATACAACCAGCCATTTAATACTTTTAACAAGCTCACTCATATTTAAAAAAAAATACATACGGTAAATAATATCAATTCAATGGTGTTTAATAACATGGATTTTTTTAAAGTTTATATACATGTCTAATAATATTGAAGATGTACTTGAGATTTTTTTTATTTTTGTATAATTTTTCAGCAAGCATTTTCTAGTGTGTAACATAAAACTCAGCTAACCTCGTTAATATATGTATGTATTATAATGTTATTTTGACGACTTGATCATTTTCCTGATTGGCAAAATTTAAGTAAAGAGACTCACTTTCCCTAGCGTATTTTTCATTTTTGATTACGCGCACCATTTGCAAGAAAATTTCCGCAAAAGCACTGCTTAAAAAAATATTATAATTAAATATGGAATCTCATTTTCCCTCAGAGGCCAAGGAAAAGCTTCGTTCTGCATAATAAGCCTCTGTAAGACTTTTAAAAAAATTCAACGTAGAATAACCTCACCCGCTTACATTGCTAACAAGTCCTGAAAATAATATGATTGGGGAATTATATTTTTTTGACGAATTAAACGCATAAACAGTGGCTCTGTAAAAAATGTTTTACATAAAATATACAGATTATTTAAAAGGGTCCAATGGTCTGAATGTAATTTCAGGAGGAAATACAGATTTTTGATCAAGACTTCGCTGACAAATACTTCTTTGAAATATTCCACGAGTTACTTGTCTTTTCTTTTAGAATGGTAATGATCCGATCTGTGAAACGTGATTGGAATATTTATTGGAAATTTAAACAGTTTAGAGAATGGTATTCAAGGATCGATTTACATCAATTCGGTTTTAATAGAGAAGTGAATAGATAATCAATTATAATAATTTTCGTACATGGAAAATTTATGAGTACCGACCGTGAAAGTTAATAATTAATATCATAATATATATATTTAAAAAAACAATCACATATTAACGCTTACGTCTTTATTATTGAATCTACTAATCGTGTCATTGAATAGTTTTGGGATGTCACAAATTATATTATAGATGTTTTAAATATGGCTGCCTACACTTACCACAAAATAATGCCAATCACGTAGTATAGTTTCTTAACCGATGATTTTCACGGTCCTTTCGCGTTATGCTTAAGATGCAGCACATTGCAAAGCGCTCACCCGTTCTCATATTATACAGCAGTAATGTTTACAATTTATAATAATAAACATAAAACCTTACAATACGTTTATTTTTTTTTCTAACCTTGCAAATTCCAAATAAGAAACCGATAAATCTCCGCAATATGAAGGCTTGTATCTATAAATCGATTGAAAGAAGAATTAGCTACCACCCAAATCTTGAAACCCATTAGGTAATTTGACCTTTTCATTTGTATTAATATTAATATTCTCCTTTTTATACAGCTCCGGGATTTAGATCCACAAAAACGAGCTCCGCTTAGCAACCCACCCACCAAAACGCCAAAAATTATCTTGAATTATAAAATGCATTAAAATACAAATTTACTGAAAAAATTACTTGTGATTAAAAATCTACTCGAAAATAATAAAGTCATTGTTCTTAAATGGCATTCTTTCAGCTAAGTAATAAAAGAAGGCATTAACATTTTAGATCGCTTTTTGAAACAGAAAAATTACAAGTGTTTTATAGGGTAATAAAACTGTATTCCCCTAAAGTTTCGAACCTTTTGCCACGTTTGAATTTGTCGTGTAAAAAAGCACTCATTTGCATGTAGGCATTCAACCGTATTTGAGGCAGTGTAAGATTACAATGCAACGAATGCAGTAAAACTGCACTTGAACAAAAGCAAAACACGTAAGCGGCGAACCTTGGCGAGAAGAAAACAGTCGACCTGTAAGGCTTACCGATACTCTTTCATTGTATGTATAATACTTTTATATTGCATAGTTATATCGTTCGCACTTAGTGGCTGTTGTGTACCCAGGCAACTGGTGGTAACATAATATTGTTCCAGCGGTTATTCCTAAGTGAAGACACCGCTTTTCATGGTCGAAGACGCTCTACGCATTGTCAAAGTGACACCAGACAATTAAACACAGACAGAATTACTGAATAACCCATTCGCAATAAAACACACTATATTTTACACTTTCTACGAATGTTATAATCAAATTCTTAGACAAATTTACAGGACTTTTCCAACCGTTAGCAAAATACCAAAGAGTTAATGATGTTATTTAACACATTTATTGACTTTGATATCAATAATCGATGTTATAATAATGCCGCAGCCAAAATAACTATTGACAAAATTGATTAAACTACAAATTTTTCATTTACAATTAAAATTTATTCCTTTTCTATATACATTCCTAACGTGGAGCATACGAATATATATACTATATGACACCCCCAAAAATCACTGTCGCCAGCCAGTATATTCCGTTCTCCTTGGTCATATTTGCATCCCTTAGTTTTAGTGTTTAGCGGGTTGAGGCATCACCAACAAAAATATTTTTATTCAGCCATTAAAAAATTGGGCTCCGCAGAGTGAATGTTAACATATTCGACCACTTTACAAAATGGAGTACAAGCGTAACTATTATATATAAAACAATATTTAATACAAAATGAGTCCTATAAATATTTATTAGATTATTACACCTTCACTTTACCATTGGTTATTACTTTATTTTGGTATTAACTTACAGCAATATAACACTGCAATTCAAACATAAATGCTTCTATTAAATAAGATCTAAAATTTAATGCATAAATTTCACTTTAGTTCCTTAAAATACAAATAAAATAATTAAACCTTGTATTTAAAAAAAAAAAATTATTCAGTTCTCTTTGCTTATGCTAAGTGTGGGTATCAATCTTCAAAACGCTGCCCTTTTTAAAAAAGCATTGTGTACGTGTCACCAATATGCTCTAAAGTGCAAAATGTGGCTTTGATATGGTAATGATACATCTTTAAATTTGTATATACAAACACCATAAAACGACGAGAAATAAATTACAATTACGTTAAAATTATCTCGAGTTATGTATTTTTAATAACCCTCAACATAATTTAATTATTCCACTTTACACCTGCCATATACAGTTATTTACGGTATCCATGACATCGATGTTATAAAATGAATTTTAACGCCAATAATAATTATCAAATTTCAATGTAGTTACGGCACAATCAACAACCGCAAAAGTGTGTGCATAATATTATAACTAATTTATGTATATATTTTCAGATTAAATTCCATTAAATATCGAGTTACCTTAGTTTATTTCGCAGTCAATATGTGACAAGTACCGTTAAATTTAAACATTCAAAATTATTAACGGTACTATATTCAAAATAGTTCAACATTAGACACTCGTAATAGGTACCAATATCAAAATCTAATCTAATTTGATACACGAAACAAATTATTGCTTTTAATACATTTTATTAATAGCATGAAGAAAATGGAAAAAATCAAATGCCGCTACAGAATTTGAATGTACATTTTGTATGCCTGCTTTTTTCCAGATGTTTTAGAGACAAAACTCTATGGAAGATACACATGTTCTAAGCATGACCATTTAGAACTATCTGTAGATAATTCGAGCAATTGATTGTTTATACAATTAATCTTTGTGCGTTCGGATGTAAGCAGCCATTAAATTCTTAAATTGTCTGCATAACACTCTTTATTGAAGATTTTTTAACAAATACTGATGCCCTTCCTAACATAGACATAATTCGTTACCTTCCAAGCATCACCGCAATCTATAATTGCATCTATTTTATTATTATTTATTAATCTGATAATTTTTACTTTACATTGTCAATAAATTTAAATCAGAATAAATAAAAAACACTTAATTACAAATACAGATGTATAATACACAAAAGTATCCCATATATATTTTATATGCGGCTTGTACCCAACACGCTGGTATGGAATCTTAAAAATAAAATGTTTCAATAGCTAAAAATATCTTTTGCAGAACACGTTTTATCATAAAGTTATTATATTAAACAGGTCTTCGAGAACGGGAACAGCGTCGACGAGCGATCGAAAAAACTATATACCGAATGGCGTCGCGGCGCTATTATGTATCTATGTTGCTACACATTGCATGTGTACTCGAAAATGGTATTAGTTCTATATGTACGGTCTAGTTACAACACATACATAACTATAAATATTATAGTGCAGTTCGTTGCAGCTATTATAGTTATGAAACAATTGGTCTGTGCACGGCATAGATACCAATATCTTTAGGAACTCCGATCGGTCTCATATTTATATGCACACAATAAATCGATAAAATATTCAACCAATCTAGATAATCTCCTGCAGTATTTATTAATTAGTCTTTTTTTAACGTATGACTGCGTAAACCCACGTCTCTTTAGTTTTGGACGGTCGTGGAAGTAAAATCTTCTTCCACCTTATGGGTGATCAATTAAACTTTATTTTAGCTTCCGCGTACCTTACTAGCAATTGATTTGTAACGTGTAACTAACTGTACAGTGTGCCAACTCTTGTGTGAAATCTACAATTAATCGATATATCTTTATCTCCACTCTGGCTGCTTAACACTGTCTATTACTCACATACTACTCAGTCCAGTCAATCAGTTATGTCTCATGTTTCTTGGGTATACATTATATTTCATACAGGATGTACTACGAGCGTCAGTTAAATGTTAATAAATATCATATATTATTGTATATTACATATCAGGGCACTTTTAGAAACTTAAAAATAACCTGCTTAAGTTTAGTAAAAGAAATAAATAATGAAGGAAAGTTATGATATGGGGCTTAGAGTTTTTTCTACTGAAAATTTTTTTAATTTATACTTTCAATGAAAATAATGATCCATAATAGTTATAACATATACCATATCACTGGTATGTGAGTGTTGATGTCGTTACTCAATAAAATCAAATTAATAAGTACCCTAGCTAGGAATTTTACCACCACATACGTGAGGCCATAATACCATAGTATAGAAGCATAGAGGTTAGCCACATAATTTTGGTTTTGCATGTGGGACACGTATTATATCTATACAGCAGACATATAAAGTATAAATAGCCGAATATTGGGATTTTTTTATATTTTATAGTAACATGAATGTCCCGATTATCCGCTTTCAATTGAAAGAGAACAAAAATGAAAATGTGGGAGATCAATAATAATAATAATAATAATTCAATTATTTTTTTAGATTTAAATGTTAAACTGTGAGCTATCTGTGGTAAGATTTTACTAACGTTTATCTGATGCATTATTATTATTATAAAAACTATCGGAATCATTTTGTTAAATGATGTTTTTTAAACATCAGCCAGAGAGGCACTGTAACGAAACTATGTAGGAATAATTCAGTTCGGATAACAACCGCACGCTGTTGTACATACATAAGTTTACGATCAAAAATAAGCTCGACGAACACTGGAGCTTTTAATGCTTTTGATGCGAAACGCGTCGATTCAACTACCCCCATCCGACGGACATATTATGAGAAAACACATAAAATCCTATGCATTATACTTATATTATAATATAGGTATAAAAGTATTCTTGAAGAATGATATGCATAAAAACAAAGGACAATATCAAATTTACAGATTATGCGTAAATCACGAAGAAAAAACTGTGTGAATTAATGAAAGAATAATCTACATAGATTATTTATCGTCGTATTACTGGCAAAAGACGTTGAAGTGAAAAAGTGAGTTTAGAAATAATCGAGTTTTAATATTTGAGTCTCTCTGTTAAATAGAGTTTACGACAATTTCTTAAAGTATAATCAATATAGCTTAAGAAATTGTCGTAAAATCCATTCAACAGAGAGCCTCAAACATTAAGACTCGATTATTTCAAAACTCACTTTTTTACTTTAACATCTTTTGCCAGTAATACGACGATATACTCTATACCCTGTATAACTAAAGACGTTCTTTCTTTTCATTACAAATGTACGCCCCTAATAAATAAACTGGGTTTGTTATACAAACAGTATAAATAAATGTAGTATTGACATCCACTATACAAAATATAATAAATAAAGTTGAACTCGTTCATCGCAAATACAACTATGACGAGACACAACCATATAAAGTACTCGTGTAAATAAACATTTGAAAGAATACTTTTCAATTCAAATGATACTTATAACGAGCAGTAAAAATTACAAAGAAAGTGATGAGTTTCATTATATATTTATTTATAAGCTTGCGATGTAAATGTCGTTGAATATCTAATATTTAAATAACAACTAGCAGACGACATGAAAATGTTGAAATTAGTTCTTAAAATAAATTATTGAATTTTCATTTTCTGATATTATCACTACAATATAATTCGTTTAGATACACACATTAGAACTCGACACAAATATTATCGAAACGTATCGAGATTCCAGAGTGGTTGAAAACTTTCTACTTAACTGTACGCATTTATAAATCACTAGAAGTAGTCCATTAGAAATTAATTAAACCAGAAACCCAAAATAAAACGCACCCCCGAGGCCTGGGTGAGAACTTTCCACTTTGAAGTTAAAACTGGGGGTAGGTGTTAGATGGCAGACCAAAGTGTCAAACTGTGATGCGATGACGCGCACTTTTAGGCATTGCCGGCCTCCATGTCAAATAATGTTGTCGGAAGAAATTCAAAGAAAGTCTTTAAAAGCTTTAAGCGCGCCCAAATAACTTGCATGACTTGGTGAAGGTTCGTTTTTTTTTTATCTAATTGTTTATTCAAAATACAGTGCAGTAGTATTTGTATAATCATATATTTATTATAACTATTTTATACAGCTTAATTGTAAATAATAGATTTACATCGTAATTCACTAAGCTGTAACCAATTTGTGAAAAGTGTAAAACTATCACCTGAAGAAAACGTTAATCGCTCGATTTTCTTTCCTGGTTTAATAATGATACTATATTATGAGAATAAATTAATTTAAACTCGAATAATTTTCAGAAATCACTAAGGTGACGATATAGATAAATAATAAAGTTATCTCTATGGGCATTTTAAATGAATTAACAATGTACAAAATCAGTGAAAGACCGTTCAGGAACTTCACCATCGTGTCTATTTTATTTTGTTTGACATACCTGTAGTATTTAATTTGTTTAATCCAACATCATGGAAATACTATTAAACGCTGTATAACCGATACATTTTTAAAAAGATAATAATGTAAAACCAGATATTTTTTTTCAAACAGAAATAAAATTGTATTTTTTCTAATAAATTTTACTATTATAATATAATATAATTTCCGTAAAGATCATTGTTTTTGGTTCCGGTTTTACCTTTGAGAATTTTGTGCAAATGTACACCAACACATTAACGTAGACACTGAAATTGATTTACAGCGTATACTTACATATTATAAATATGAATACATATATAATTCTGTGTTTTTCCATCAAATTACTCCTAGTACCGTTTGTCGAGCGCATTATCGCATTATACTATTTACCATTCTCATAATGTAACAGTCATGCATTTTTTAAACATTCATTAAACTATTACGTATTACAACTTACAATACATTTTCTATAAGCGATTTATTATTTTTCATACAGGGAAGCACTAAACTATTTTCTATAGCATATTATATTACATTGTGTTAACTTGAATATATCCTTGACACTTCAGTTTCTAAATATGGTTTCCTTCATTACTCAGCAAATAAACACCATACACATAGGCTCTTTATTTTTTACTGGGATTTTATTAACTAAGCTCATTAAATATGGTAAATTGCGATGCTTTTACATTTCATTAAGTAAATAATACACTGGATAAAAAGCCTAAACATTGCAACGTAATCTTGTAGGATTGAATGTGATAAATACAAAAATATGCTTTAAGCGAGGTGCGAATTCCGCAGTGTAAATAATTATTCATTTGTAATATTTATAGCTTTATATTACCGTCCTATTCTTATTTCGTAAATAAGACTCACCCGGTGGCCGAAAGGTAAACGCACACGCTTCGGCGTCAGAGGTTACGTCCTTAATCAAAGATAAACGGTGCCTAACAGTTTGAGCAATTGACAATATTATACAACCAACTATTGTGAAAAGGATAAATTTGCACATTGCAAAGATCAATATACTCCATTTCTGCAAGGCACATCTTCACACCTTGGAAAGCCATATTATATTAGCTTCAAATTTGGAGCGAACATCGTAAAAAAAATCATACTTGATACAGAGTAAGTTTCTTCTTCAAGGGCAAATAATTAATTAAAAGAAGTTTTGATTCTATATCATAATGTTGCTTTGTGTTTTATACCATTATTGAGTTATATATCTACTACTGTAGTTTTATTTCAAGATCACTCACTATAAACGTTATGAATTCGGTCAGTTCATTGAAACGTAATTGCAAAAGAATTGGTGATAAATAGAATGCAAGTAAGTATATACACTACAGACTACACACATAAATTTAATGGGATAGTATGGTGACATTTACTGAATGTTCCGAACATTCTTGAAGCAATCCTATGAGCATTCAAACCTATTAACAGCACAACGTCTCAAACCAGAGACGGAGCCGGACACATCATGATAAGACATGTTTGCTCGGGCAATGGCCGCTTTGGAAACAAGACGTTATCGCAATTTGGCGGAACGGCGCGTGTCCAACTAAATGGGAAGGCCAGATCGACATTTCAGGAACCGAACCAAGTGCTCTGTGTCCACCAATAAGCTGTAAACTGGTGGATTAATTTGTTACATATGGGAACATAGTTTTTGACAATATTTTCAAATATACCTATTTAAATTAGTCAAAATTTAATACGCTTATTGTAATATAAACACGTTTTTTTAAGTACTTATCGTTAATTGTAAATCAATAATGTACCAAGTCACAGTTTCTACAAACAAATTATGTCATTATTAATAATATTGTATTTATAACATATAGATTTGGCGTATTACATTAACATCCTTAATGACTTAAGTTTATATTACACAGCTAATTACTTTTAAGTCCACCACTCGCCATGACTCTAAGCCCGCTATACGGCGTAACGAACGTGGAGCGCTCTTCAGTGTCACTACAGAAGCTTTCCAAGCTGTTAGATGGTTTGTACTAGAGTTTTCATGATTTTTAATCTAACTAAGCCCTACTAAAAACGATTCTTGTTGAGGAGAAGCCTTCCGCATTATTTTTTTGTAATCTGGGAAATTATAAGAAGCCAAGACGCAATAGCCTACCAGTCCAATAGTTAACATTTCACTGTATTATACACTTAACTGAAAATAATAAATATATCAAAACTCCAATTAGAAACGTATTTTATTAGACTTTTGCTGCGTTATCCATGGCGTGTATACATAGTATATAATATTTAATTCAGATAACTTTCAGATGCTTCCAAAAATCTGTTGAACGAATCGAGATATAAAAGGCATTTTACTATGCATTCGTTGATAACTTTATCATGTTAAAAAAAATATTGTTATCATATAAATTTGTCAACTTAAATATCATATAAATCACTGTAACATTTGAGAAGGTTATGTGACTTTCATTTTTCATTGATTTGCTTATTAAATCAATAACAGACGACACTGCTTTAAAAATTTTACGCTCCTCCTAATGCATCTACTCGACGAAATTCGAGCCCAGAACCAATGAACTATCAGGCTGCGATACTATCAAATAAACCACGGCTATATAAATATCATTTTGTTAAGATTCAATTAAATCTATTATATAGGCGATATTGCTTCTTTTTCAGTGAGTCATCAAAGCCTAGTACAAAACATTTTTTTATACTGTCATTCTATTGTTATTATTGGAAAAAAATCTTTGGTAATAAATACTTCCGCCATAGTATGGCGCCACATATATGTAGTTATGATGCCATGCACGTTCTATCGACATCCAGCAATGTATACGGTCGCCCCCATCTGCCGAATTCAAAGAGGTTCCTTTGCGAGAAGATACTCTCCCTATATGGCATTTCTGATAGGCATGTCAATAAAATGTTAAAATGAGACCGAACCAAAAATTAAAGCAGTCAAGTTTCCAAATCATCCCGTGACAATAAATTTCCAATATCGAATCATTATACAGAAAACAGATATATTGAAAATGTCTCTTGTGTAAGCAAAACCAATCTTGATGTCTACGTAACTCGATTTTAATTAATGAATAACATCGACTGGCTTAATCAGATTTAAGTTGAACTCTTCAAAATTTGTCAATTCGGTTTCTCACTATCTTCAGTATAAACGTATTGAACTACATGAGTCTATTATTATCTTGTCATCTCTTAATATCGATTAAAATATTAGCATTATAATGGGTGTTTGAAAGTAAGCTATTGTTTGATTATATTAATTTAGAAAAACGATCATAATTCAAATTTTTCATAATATAGTGATTAATATAATGTATATTTGTCAATGTTGAAGAGAAAATATTTTGAACGAGTAATTTATTTTATTTTTTTTGTATGAAAGAACCATACATCATATTTTCAAATGTTTATTTTTGTTTTCAAGATTATCGAAAATGATTTTGTCTACTATGTTACGAGTATATGTTTCTTCTATACAAAAAAAATCCTTAAATCACTTAAAATTTGCCATAGTCAAATAAGTTCACTTTGGAACTACACCATTCATATTATGTATCCTTAAACAAATTTTATTCTTTAATTACGAAAAATTTAACCTAGGTGATAATGGTCAGCAATGATATTATTACCTATGTTGAGAATTTTTTCTGGTGCAGTATATTCTAACGTTTTACAGAATGCCCATATCTTTATAACCGTAATTTTCTCTTAGTACAGTCAAAATCGACCAGTTTCTGTACCGAGTTTACCAGTTTAAACGACGACAAAATAGGCCAACAGCCCTAATTAATTGATGGCTTGCAGCTTCATCTGCTTATATCAAACGCATATATCGTCTACCTGTAGTTTATATTTCCTGAAGCTTAAAGACAATCAGCGACGTAACGACATAACTTCCATTACATAAGTTGAACAATATTTGTTTCGTGTTTTAGTCAGTCCCTTGTCACAAATGTGATCAAAAAGTTTCCTGACATTTCATCCACACTTCAGAATTGAACCTTATCAGTTATTAGTTTGTTTGAAGATTTTAGCTGTAAGATAAATTACATCGTTAATATAAAAATTTGATACATTCGTGTATAAGCGCTGTATCGAAGAAGCCAATTGACGTATACCTATAATCAATAACGCAAAATCGCCACGCGAAGGGACAGGTGGCAAAAAAGCAAAGAAGGCATGCTTCGAATGCAAATTAGTTTGACCAGATCGCAATATCGATAAGCAATACATATTGAAGACGAGGCAAGGAAACCGACGCGAAAATTCAATCTCATAAAGAGTCTACAGAATAAGATTTTAGCACACCATGTGCATTTATTCAACGCGTCCAAAAATATACCCGAAAAATAATTTGGCATAATTATAAAGCTATCAAAATGTATGGGGAGTTGCATATCACCTGTCTTTAATACTACTTACATACGTGAATTTGGTTTGATAAACTCTGGGATATTTTTACCGACACGTTATTTATATGCGAGTATATCTTATAACTAATTGACATAATTATTAAATTAAAAAACAAAGTCGGAATTATAATGAAAACAACGCGTTTATTAATGGGGCTCATTTTTTATGTTTACTTAACCTCTTATAGCGTATTGGGACATATCGTGGCACAATGAATGAGAAGCACCGAAATTATCCCATGAGCACCCCTCTAAGAAATCAAATGTTTGAACTGACGTCTGTTGATTTACAACATTAATTTTCATTTATAATAACTTTGAATAATTGTAAATATTCATGATGAAGCCTTATACTAATGATATATTTGTTAAATTTATTTTAATCCTATAATAGTATTAACACATTATAAAAACCATAAAATAGTCTTGAGTAATACGTAAATATACAGGATTCATGGGATCCACAAAATATTTCCATAGATATTATTAGTTAGTCAAAGAAATATTTCAAACCTCTATTCTCATAAACGAATCTCATTTGTTCCGGTAAAAGGATCACAGAGAGACGAATTATTACAGCGCAAAAAGCTTTCGTCTGGGAGCTTTACATGAGCTTTCCTATGAATTTAATAGTAAAATGCATTTTTAGTCACAATCGCGCCGCTATCAAAGAGAAGTTAATTACTTTTTTATGGATTCAGGCATGTTACGAATAACTTTTTTGCCATGTTAAGCATAACACAACTTTTGTTTTTTTTTCTAAATATTCGCTAATTAATTATAAATATTATTATAACCTTATAACCAGAAGGTATAGGAAAGAATAGAAAGGTATGGGCTTTATCAAAGCTTTTTCAAAGAGAGACACATTCATATAAATACGAATATAGTATTTTTTTTATACCATGTTCGCTCCCAACGTGGATCATATGGATCTATACAATATGAAGATATCCACTCCGAAAGAGGAGTATATAGATCTCCGCAATGTGAAGACGTCTTCACGAGAATTGTTTGTCAGACAATTACTCAACCCAATGAGCATCGAAGTCCTGCATTTTTCGGGTTTTTAAAATCCGACAGATGGGGCTTCGAACCCGCATTCCCCGGATCGCTAGGCGCGCAAGCTACCAACTACGCTACCGGGGAGACATATTTTAGTCGCGATATTTAAATATTAATAAATAAGAATAATAATACGCCAAATACATGTATTTTATACATGGTTATCGAAGATTTGAATGAATATCCCAAATAGGTGCATATTTCACACGAATCAGGATAGTTATGTAATTAACCCAATGGGCACCCGGTCCTGCTTTTTTGGATTTTAAATATCCGATGGGTGGGGATTTGAAACCGCATTCCCCGGATTGCTAGGCTTACTAACTACGCTATCGGGTAGACGCTATATTATACGTCATAAATATTGACGAATTTCAATTGACACCTTTCTTCGTGTACTTTAAAAATATCTTTAATAATATTTTGGCTCACTTTTCGAGTACACATTATTTTTAATTTTCTGTCGTTTAAATTCCATATTACGATTATTCACCACATTTTGTACTTTCATCATTTTCCTTTTTTATTTATTTCTCGCGTGGCAAAAATAATAACATAACAGAAAAGCTCTCTTATATTTTACGCAGCTTACTAGAAACTTGCCTACAAAGACCATTGTCAATTTTATATTTGTGGTTTCACGAAATCTCATACTTATTAAAACATTTTATGAATAATAAAAAGTAAGGTAGTCGTCAATATTAGAAAATCAGTTGCTCTGTTATTACGTTTCCAAACATAAACATTTCAGTACAAAAAAGTCCTAAAACCAGTTAGTGAAAAAGAATTAATTTAGAACAAAAACATGTACATCTCTTACTCAATGTTTTGTATTATTGTCCGTCACTTTATCCATCACATCTTTCCAATAACATTACTAGTAGACAATATTCAAAAGAAAATATGTTCATCTATCCATGAAATAATATAGATTTTTGTAAAATTCAAGACATTTTGTCATAATATCAAAAGTATTTTTTTTACAAAGCTATGAAAAGATATATATTTGAATAGCACTAATAGACGCAACGTCAAATGAACTCGTACTGTCGTCTCTAAGACCTAGAGATAGGGAAATTTTAATATCTGCCAGCGAATTTGCAATCGCCTCCCTATTTCCTCACAAATGGTTTATAAATGCCTAACAAATGTAATTAGGGGTTCACAAAGCGTCAACGCACTGTTACAAATGGTCTGACACCCTGATGGCAAGGGCTTAGGTATATATTTACGCATGTTTTTTGAGTATTAGCTAGAAACGTCACTCAAGTCGTTTGATATATCATTATTTGTATACTTTTAACGAGCGTCGTTTTTTTAAATGTGAAATAGAATATGAAAGTACAATACAAATTCCATCGTTATCATAGTAACATTAAAGTATTTTTTTGTGATATTTTACATGATACTTTTTTTTAAGCGGCTTGAATTTTTTTTCCAAAATCCATTATTCAAACCAATACCAACTCGATTATTTATACATATACTTATTCGTGGGTTTTTAGCAGGAAACTAACAATTAACGAACAATGTTATTTATTTATGTCCGCTCTGAAAGTGGATCATCTGGATTTACACAGTGAGAAGATATCCACCCCAAAAATAGCGTATATCTCCGTAATATAAAGATATATCTTGACAGCTTTTGACACGAGAATTATCGATCTTCAATCAATATTGTCATACTTATTGAACATCCAGTCCTGCATTTTTGGATCTTTAAAAATCGAGAGTTGAACACGCTACCTTCGGCTCCACATCACGCGCGCTAACTCCTCGGCAACTGGGAGACAGTGATATTATAACCTTTGTACATTTTTCAGTAGTTATTAAATATTCAGAAAAGAAAAAATAATATTTATTTGTAATGGTTTCATGGCAATGAGAAAGAAAATAAATACGGTACGAATTTTTATAACAACATGAAAGTTTTGCAAGCGATTGCCAAGCCAGTATAATCTGTAATATTTCTCATGTGAACGATTTTGCCACAGAACTTGAGAAATTTCACGGTTGAAACGGGACCTGAAAAGTTTCGCAAACTCGTGATAGCAAAGCTAAATATACGAATATCTGGCAAAATATTAGCAAGTACGCTTATTAAGTAAATGTGACAACTATTACTTTATATTTGTATCATTAATCTTCGTAGTGTTCTTCAATATAATTACACATATTTAGTAAAACACTGAATTTATCAATTATTGATCACATACATAAAAAAAAATCATTCGTTCCAATTCAATCAGCGATTTTTATATTTGTTATTTCCGTATTACATACCTAAAATATCAATTAATAAAAACTCATTATTGTATTGATTATTAATTTAATCGAAAAAGCCATTTAACACAAAAACCAGTATTTCCTATAAGCCGAGGATACTTGTATCGGACAAAAATGTATTTCCAATGATTACTGAAAAAAAAACCTAATTATGCCCATTACTTTTTGAATGTATACAGAGTTGCTATCAATATTGTTTTATATCGGCGTGATTATAATGGTCAAAGTTTTCTTAATAGCACTGTAAATATACTTTCTACATAAAATTTCTATTTCTTATCCGAATTTTTAGGCTATGGGAAAATCAATCTCATAGTTTCCAGAATTTTGAGTTTAACTCACTGGAATTATAAAAGTAGACATGATTCATATATAAATAATGACAGCTGTTTAAATAACTTTCTGCGTCTGTTGAAATGTTTTAATTGTGAATGTAATTGTACATATTTTTTATTTTACATATTAATCAGAGCAATGTCTGTGGTCAAAATTATCAAAAAAGGTCATGTTTTTACGAATTGTTAAATTTGTGATAAAACATCAAGCAATACACACAGTAGTGTAGTGGAGCCAGGGTACCACCCTGCCATTTTTTGACATGGAACATACTTTCTATGAACACCTAAGAAATATTTTGATTTTGAGTGTCTATTAAATGGCATTTAATTTTTTTTTAATCATTCGAACTATTAACATGAAGAAATATTTTCTTCCATATGATAAAAAAGGGGAAGGGGAGGTTAACATTAAATATCACTCCGGTACTCGATTAGTTTGATCTAAACCACTGAATATAACTGTAAACAAATTTCACCAATGAAACTTTTGGGAATACTGTACTGCCTGAAAAACTGAAACTCATCCGGGGCAAAGGAGCTTGATATCATTTTCGATCGTATCTTTATTACCAGTTGAAAATTAACTGAGAGAATTTGCATGCCTCGCGAAATACAAAGATAACTCAATGAAAATATAATTTCGCGCACGAAAGCTCTCTGAACTGGTCCATAAACAAAGTAACGGCCATAATCATTAAATTGATTTAAACTTTCACTTGTGAAACAGTGTTTTACGATGAGTTATCGTTGAATTAAATAGACTGTGAAAAATGTAACAGATCTTTTTCCTGCAGAGCGCCTGGAATCAGTCTGCAGAATGAACAACTGAAGTAGACAATTTGTTTTAATATCAACATGAAATTTTTAGGATAATCCAAAACACTAATATAGACAGTACATTTAATGATTTTTCTAGTGAATTTAAGACTTTACAGTTCTACATAATTTGTTTGTCTAAGCAAATTATTATATTTGTTTGACTATGTATTAATACAAAAATATATTATATTTTAAGTAAAGTTACTGATAAAAATTCTTTTTTAACCTATTGCTTAAAACTATAATAGTAAGTTCCAGAGACGTTTTCAGCGCCCCATTATTTTCATCTTCGTTTCGAAAATAATATAATCAAAAATAAGTTTACAGGTATTTAAGTTAAGTATATTATTTATTATAAACTATCGTGACCCGTTCGACGTTCAAATTAATCGTTTTTAGCTACCGGTGTTTTGAAAACGATTATTAATTGTATTCGGTTAAATTTGTATTGGCGATCTTCCTCAAGTTTATATTGAAAATAATACTTATAAAAAACGCTAAACACGCGAATTTCTTCCCCTACAGAGTCAGTCACTCAGGGACAGATCAGCTTTTTTTAAGTGATTAAAAATCATTAGAGGAAAGAATCAATTACCCGCTACAATTCCGTTGCCGATAAAATTATATCAAGCAGTATTTTTAATGAAATTTATTTTTTCAGTCAATATTAAAGCTTTAAGTTTAAATGCACATATAAAAAAAAACATCGATTTTTACGGCTTTTTTACCGAAATATACTCAAGTTACGATTCAAAATCATTGAAAAAAAAACAATTTTAATTAAAAATTGCTAGGATGTACGCAAAAGAATTTCAATAAAAATTCATCCAAAACTGCGTACAAAATATTCATCCGCCTAAAACTAAAGTTTGTTACTGTAGGTATGAATACTTTCATCCCACCATATTGCTCACATATGGCCCAGCATTCCTCAGTGAAACCCTACTAAACTTGTCCCTTTTACCTTTGAAGGGATCCTATGGTTTTCGCATCATTAAATAAAACATCTCCTAAATTGGGATTTTTTTTGCACTCGAACATCTGCCATTGTTTTTGACATGTTGCATAAGGCCTTTCGTTGTTTTCTATACAAAACATATGGTATATTTATTGGGTTTTTTTTCAAAATCTTATCTCGGGCAACAGCTTGCGGAAGATGCGCTCTTTTTGAATTCCAGGTAGTCAGACAAATTGAGGCAGCACTGAATAATATATAATGGTTAATTATGAAAGGTTTATAACTTTTGAACCATTAACATTCATTGATATTTGTAAATATTAGCTTTGGAATTTTATTTAACATAGTTTTATTTAAATTCTGAATTATTTAAAACTGGTAAACTTCCATATGTGAGATCATTGTTA
>JAGVSQ010003202.1:0-22281 GCA_022683975.1 Rhyacophila evoluta | reverse complement strand
ATTGATTTTGAATTCTAAATTATTTAAAACTGGTAAACTTCCATATGTGATATATCACATTATCACATATGGAAGTTTACCAGTCTTAAATAATTTAGAATTTAAACAAGTTTATCGATTGTAAGTTGAAATTTCATAGTTTCAAAAATATATCCCCTAAGTAATGATAGAGTGGTTATTGACAAATTATAAAAAATGTGAATGCCAGTAAAAAAATTAATTCTAAATTAAGTCTCTTCTCATGTCTTGTACCTTGCCTAGTACGAGCTATGTTACGGAAACGTTAATTTACGTATGCACAACATCTTTACTTTGTTTTTTTATCAAAAACAATATGCACAAAAAAGTTTGTTTTTTTCACATACATGATTAAATTATTCATATAACTTCTCAAATAAACTCTATGCCGCCTCTATAAAACTCCAGAGACGTATCCTCATTCATTTTTTTGAGTATCTGTTTACTTGATCATGGAATATGCAAAGGCATGTCATAAATAATATACGCGTCCACTGCCAATCAAATTTACATACAGAACAACCTGAAAGTCACCTTTTAGTTTCAGTGTTCCGTGTCTATTATTTACATTTGTTATTTCCACAATATTTTCTTACATACGTATAAAAAGTCGACCGTTATTTTTACTTGACGAATCAAACATAACATGGGAATTCACTATAGTTAATGATTGCTGGTTATTCCGTAATCCCGTTTGCCATATTATATTAAAATTCTTATATAACATAATTTAATATAGTGAAATACATCTACCTAGTCATGAAAGGTTGGAATAAAAAAATAATGATGGTAACGGACTAATAAAAAAAATAAGAATCGTGCAAACTCTAGTTCACGTCACTTATGGTCGTACGAAGCTGCTTCTGGAATACTTTGAAAAGTATTTCAAGTTTTTCACACTACCGTGTATAGTGTATGTATATTATTAGTTCTTATTTTATTATTGATAATTACTAGTTAGTAAACGAGTTGTTATTGACAAAATGTATGAATATGTTGCTCATTTTATAATAAAGTGAATGAACATTCACTTATTCATTTTAATATATGAACAGTTTTACGCGAGTAATAGTTGTTAGCTATTCGATAGCACATTTCAAATTAGCTTCAATATAATGTTTTTTTGACTATGTACTGAAAGCATACGAGACTGACAAACAATTCTTATGAAAAAATCTATCAAATTAAATATTAACATTTTGGAAATATTCATAGTTGTCAATCCCAGAATCCGGCGCTGGATTAAAAACCAGACTTTCCTCCCATGGAATGAGCTTTCGGATCCTGAAAATAGACTCAATGACTTTACGTTCATTAAAATATTTTCCCTTCACAGCGTAGAAATCGCCAATGTGTTTTTTTTTAACCGGAAATGTTGATTCAATGTTTTTATGAAATTTTGTGCTTATTTTTTACAACTATGTCTCCAAAGTAATCCAAAGTGATATTATACAATTACTTTTTTTTTAATAAACGTATTATATTATGTTTTGAAATAAAGTGAGTGAGTGATCACCACACGTTTTGCAAGATAATTATATGTTTTTACTTATATGGTATGTTGGTTTATGCTTGTTATTATATAGGAGTATATTATATGTTATTATATAAAACAAAGTATTTAAATATTTTGAATGTTTACGTATCATAAATATAATAAAATGTTCATCAATTGTTGACCAAAAAAGTCTAAACACATCGTACCAGGACAGTCAATAATTCATTTCTTCTTGAGATAAAAGTCGTGATTGAATCAGTTACGAAATATGTTTTGCCAATACCGTATTGTTCTAGATTGTTGTCAAGAATGATAAATACAGTTTTCGATTGTCGCATAATTTTATCGGTGTAATTAATGTTATTAATGTCATGATTTACAGCTTAATACAATGTAACGGACATTTAAAATACCCTTGACTTCGAGGTAAACTGAAAACGTATAGAATATATTAGATTTGCATACTGGTTCTTAAATAGTGGGGCGTGCGATAATTATTGTCCCGCCGCTATATTAGCGGCGTTTATTATCCGTTTGACTTTTTTGTTTTTGCCCACATTTTTTCAGAGTACCATCGTTTAAGAAAAGCTTTTACGTAAACAAAATAAGTGCATGCACTATGTAGTTGTAATTTTGAGTTTATTCAGAATCACAACTATTCGTGGATTTATTGTTATGCCCGAGTCTATTTACAGAGTTTTACGCTGCTTTAGTGTGGCTAGATAACAGACGTTATTTGTGGTCTAGCTGGGCCACCTTGCAAACTATCCATTAACGTTAAATCACCTGGTCGCAAATTTCGCTGAACCACGTTATGTAGGGTTAGTTGTGCGGTCACTGTCACAGAGTTAGTGCACGTAATTGTCGAGCAAAATGTCCGCCAAACAGGTACGTAACAATTTGCAAAATGGGCGCTCGCGTGAACTCATAAATTATTTTATATAGAAAGCATTGCGCATGACTGACTCCCGTTTTTTATATATTAAAACTTTCTCTTTATTGTTCGTTTAAAGCTTTTGTATACTAATAGTGCCATGGCACCTGATAAAGTCTCAGAAAAACCGTATACTGAGCTTTGAGAAGACATGACTTCTTTATAAAAACGAAAAAAAAGGAGCGGACAGGCAGCCTCCTGTCACATTAAAAGTCATGCAGCGGCGCTGGAACTGGCTAGGGCATGTAATAGGAAAGTCTACCTAATGTGCCCACCACCCACTCGCCCCCTCCATACGTCTGGTCTTAATCAGGCGTATCCCGGAGCTCTGATATCAAGAAGCGATTTACTTCATTCGACAGGAGTAAATATAAATTACCCATGACAGGTTGCCACGCACTTAAGTGTGCTGAAGTTAAAAGAAATATAATGATAAAAAACTAATCAAAAAATGGAGACTATTTGGTCAAGCAATTTATGTGACGAGATTATCACGCTCGCCGTATGACGCAATAAAATTCGCCCTTGTGGCAACCAAGTCGGATGGCCCGACGGGTCCAACAGCTGGTTGGACCGACTTGAGTAACTCTTCCCGCTCCATACACATTTTTTGACATACCCACAAAATGCGATTAGCATCCTGTTTTGGACAGCCACAAGGACATGTTGGCTGTTTAACAAGGCCAAACTGAGACAGCTTAGCGGCAAAACCAACGTGGCCTGTAATAAATTGGCTATTGAAGTGGTCTGGAGTCAGCTCCATGCGCTATTAGAAAAATACATCCATGTGTGCCAACTTTTAGTCGACGCATCCCACTTACCCAGCGCTCCATCTATGGCCACCTGACGGATGGTTTTCTTTCAACTATCCAGTCTATTATTTTGCTCTCGGCTAGATGTATTTAAATAAAAGTCACCTACGTGCGCTTTCTGTTCTCTAAGCAGAAGACTAGCAGTAACACGTGCCTGAATGTGCAGATCAAGTGGGAGGACACCGGTCAAGACAGGGAGCGCGTCCGTTGAAGTTGTTTGATAGGCCTCTGTAAGGGCGAAAAATACAAAAGCTTGAAACCTGCTTGTTTTTCTTCCGTCCGATGGAATTCCGGTGTCCCGGGAGACCAGTGGGTACTACCATTCATAGGGCGTACTCGGCGGAACTAAGGGATGATGGCATACCCTGGGAGGATTCAAGATAGTTGGAGGGTCACATAGATTCCTGGTAGCGCCGAGTGGCAGCCATATGCTCCATTTATGGAGTATAATACTACCAAGAAAAGATTGTCGTATATTGTGGTATTATAATACCTAAATGCGTAACATTTTTGTAAAACATTAAACTATCAATACTAGAAAACGAACCATGTTATTTATCAACTATTCTGTCAATAAATTTCTGTTTGAGAAACTTCCTGGTACAGAACATATTCACTAAATGATATACGAGTACTATTCAATGATGAAAACCCGTACAGTCGGAAATTTCTTAGCAT
The DNA here is from genome assembly GCA_022683975.1 of Rhyacophila evoluta. Taxonomy (NCBI): domain Eukaryota; kingdom Metazoa; phylum Arthropoda; class Insecta; order Trichoptera; family Rhyacophilidae; genus Rhyacophila; species Rhyacophila evoluta. Next base: position 18,341 of record JAGVSQ010003202.1, on the reverse strand, counting down.
ATATATAGCTCTTTTCTTATCCCGTCACTCCAAGTCTTTCCTAAGTTTTTCATTCGGTATTCTGGTTTAATTATATATCATCAGTTTCTTAATACTTACCCTAAAAGTTTTGTCTTTTGAAATCGACTAGAGTTGAAATATGTTGAAACACTGGAGAACTGTGCTTGTATTTCAGTCATTTGATATGCCTGTATTTTATTATTGAGTAGTAATCTTGTTTACTAGAGAAATAAAATATTATACCGACAAAACAACGATTCCTTTTTTTTGTTATGTTTAATAGTTTAATAATTCGTGACTACCTTTAAGATAAAAATATCTTAAAAAAAAAACACGAAGAACGTAGAAACGATAAAAATCACTTCGCGTTTGCAAGTTTTTGCTAAGATAAAATGACAAATTTCAACATGCATATAATATTATATAACTCAACAAATTTTTGCATAGAGTGACTGCTCAAAATTTATTGAGTTTGAAAACTTTTTATCCGATAGAAAAAGTTTAATAATAAAAAAAAATTATGAGGGTGTAATTTTTTTTCATATATTTCAACATTCACCTTTCTTGATGGATCATTGGCATATCAAGGCAGAGTTTTGCATAATTTTACACATATGCGTACCCATGTCAATCATTGGTTATTCATATTGGTACTGTGTGAATCAAATTGCTTACCAGAGAACGGTTCTCGTCATCTCGCTATTGTGGTTTTCTACCTAAGTTACTAACTACCCTAGTTGACAGTCCGTTCTCTCGAATCCATATCATATACCGTTATGAGTATGAAGTCTGATATTGTATTACATAATTTCATATATATTCTCAGAGTATTCATCAAACAAAGTCTTTGCATATTTTTGATTAAATTTACATATATTAATATCAAATTAAAATTGGTTTAACTGTGTTAATAAATTTCCGCATCGAATTAAATGTCGTTTTTTATATTATATTGATACTTGAAACTAATTTAAATATTTCTATCAAGTATTTCAGTTGATTAAATCAAATTTATAATAAAGATGATTAATTCCTGGAATGAGCAAATCCAGTGGCGGATTTGTCAGAAAGGCAAATATTTTAAAATATATATATCCTATATAATTCGAACGGCTTAATGCATGTTGTAGAAAATATCTTTTGATGCCCGAAATCAATTGTTGCTCTTTGTTGGTATTGCCATTATGCAAAGACTAATAATTAGATGTGCGCTCAGTAATTAATTTGAAAATGTCAACTAAATTTGGAAAATGTTCAATTTGTTATAATTTCAGGTAAATTGATTGTTCGATGTATATCGAATTCATCATCCGTATGCCAAACAGTTATACATTATACTGTGGAATATTTACTTCACTTTTAGGTCGATTAAATTCTTTATCTGTGTTTAATACGTACATATTAATTTAATATATATATATTCGGGAATTTGTATACAATAAAATTGATTTCTATATCAATACTGATTTCTCGCTGAATTTATATTATATACTACCATTAAGTGCGATTTTGGCATTTTGAACGTGTAATCGATAATCCTGATTATTTTCCATAAAAAATCTGTAAAAGTTATTTCAAGTTTAAGCCTATTTTTCATTCTGAACTTTTTGTACCTATAAAATTTAAAAGCTTCCAACTTCATAGGTAGTTTTTAATGGTCGCATTTTCAACTGTATAAAAAATAATATTTCATCCTTCGTGTGCATATTTTTTGCTGCGTAAATTTTGATGACTGTATAAGTACTATATGAAACATTATAAAGGCAAATATACCATGGGATAAACAGCGAAAAGTCTTTTTTATCCTATTACATCACACACTGAATTTTAAATTCGCACTAGACTTTTCCAGATGAGAACTTGCACAAATATTGATATCAGCGTACGCACGGCGGAAAACAAAAAAAAAAAAACATTGCTGATTCCGAAATGATACATACTAACTGCTAATAAAATGAATCGCTTCAATGATGCCATCCTTTTTCTATGCGAATAAAAATAAACCATGTAACTGTATACATTTTTAGTTATATACATATATTTTTGCTCGGTCTGGTACCAAAGTGGTTTTTATTTGTCGTACAATAAGTATTGTATAAAACAAGAACTATAACATTATTTATTGACGATGGCTAGCCTGTGTGCTTTGGAGACGAAAATTGTATGTTCTATCCCAAAGCTGCAGGATTCTTAAAAAAACAAGGATGCAATGCAAAGGTGACCAATCGGGTCGAAATAAATCTTTTTACCCACACTGTTAAGATTCATATTCTCCTCTTTCAGAACAGAAATGGTAAAAAGTGTGAAGAAATGTAATTCCTAAGACTGAAAACAAATATATTTTTTTTCATGCCAATATATATCTTTTCCCTTATCCAGAAACCATACATTACGATGTATTTTAATTATCCTGCAAGACATATATTCTGAATAGTTATTTATTATAAAAATATTTTATTTAACAAATAATAATAATTAAAACATATTTGTACTCGTACATGCACCAATTCCACTGCTTTTTTACTCATAAAAGAACGACTTCTACTTTGAATTCATTGAAATATTTTTACTTGGAAATCACACTAAAAATGCGGTCATAGATTATACCAGCTTGATTATAAACTAAATATTTATAGAGGTAGGTTTTGTAATGCATAAATGCATGAAAATTAGCTTGACAATCTATATCTCGAAATATTGAGACAAATTTTCCGCTATACATATTTTATCAATATTATCAATAAAAATAAGAATCATTTGAAAGCATAAGGAAGCTGCTTCTGGGATTCTGTTAATTAAGTCATAGCGTTGTCGCAGGACGAACACGTGACGGGGTGACGGATGGGACTAATAAACTGTGGTACTGTTAAAAAAATATTACCTACATACGACCGTATGTAGGTAGCATCATTTCATTAACCTACATAATAGTAAAGAGATTTTCAAATATTATTATATTATAATGAAATAGGGCTACCATTAATATTATTTTCGTTAGAGTTGATTATACCTACAGAGACTTTTAATGTTCGTCCACAAAGCTTGATACAACATCGATTTGTGAAAATATCAGGGTCACAAAATATAAGATATGTATGCATAGGGGTACATATTTACACGAAGCTTAGTATATTATTATAAATAAAAGTCTTCTTTTATTTCCCTTTACTATGTTCGCTCCCAATGTGGAGAATACGGATCTACACAGTGTAAAGATATCCGCTCTGAAAGTGGAGTTTATGGATCTCCGCAATGTGAAGACGTCATAACAAATTATTTTTCACGAGAATTGTTTGGTAGACAATTTCTCAACCCAATGAGCATCCAGTACTGAATTTTAGATTTTTTAAATCCGACAGATGGGGAATCAAACCCGGATTGTTAAGCGCACAAGCTACCAAATACTCTAACCGAAGAGACACCTGAGTGATGTTATCAATCTACACGTGTTGATACATTATATTATGTTTTAAAATGTTTGATATCTACAATGTAAAGATGTCTTGAGAGATTATTGTCACGCACATTGGTTATTGGACAATTGTGAATTAAGTGGGCATCCAGTCCTGCATTTTCGGATTTAAAAAATCCAGTGGATGTGGTTATCGAACCCGGATGTAAGGCGCGCACGATAACCTCTTGGCTACCGGGGAGACACGTATGTATCAGAATATTATTGTCGTATATATTTTTTTAGATCGTAAATTTTTTTAAACTGGAATTTTTAAACGAATATTTGATTTTTATAGTATACAAACATTTCGATGATTTGTAGCACTTTATTGGTTATCTGATCGGTTATAAGCCACATGGCTTACATAATAGAACGGTATTAGTAGTTTCATTTATTTTTGCGTATTTTTTTAATCTGAAATTTTTTCGAAATAAAGCTGTCACCCTTATTTCTGCGGGCCGGGAAATAGAACATTTCGAATTGCTTCAAGGCAAAGCCTTTTTGTTTAATTGAAAACAAATTGATTAATTCGTATAATATGCTTTATAAATTATATAGTTCAAATATTAGTCTATTCCATAAGTGATGATTTTTAATAATATATCAAGTGATTATACTGTTTCTACGCTACATATTAATTCGAAATTAATGGCTTAAAAGCCTATAGGTTCAAGCGACAGCGATGTCAAACCTTTTCGGTTAAAAGCCACATTTCTCAATCGCTGATGTTGAAATTATACACTTAGTTGAACTCACGAATAGGCGCATAAATTTTCCACGCTCAAACTATTCCTAGCCATTTGCAAACTTAAGATGGGTAAACCCTTTCTGGATTTAGTATTTGTGAATACATGTTATCTATTGCAGTCGGTGACTGGTGGTTAGTAATAATCAAGTCTCTTCTATTTTGAATATGTTCATTTTATATAGTAGAGTATAGGTCAATTTTTTATAACGATCATTTCATTTGTAAACGAGATTACTTACATGCCGTATGAGAGTCATTTGTGACTCAAATTATATCTTGACGCATCTTAAGGCATCTTAAAGCAGAAAAATGTGTAGGTATATGAAACCACCCAAAATACGTATTATTTTTATTTAAAAATCAATTTCCATCCGTTTGTATTAATTGTAAAACGAATATTACAAATTCATTATGAAACGTTTGTGAAAATTAGAAGTAAAATTATAAATTTCATCTTCACTTTCACACCAAAAATGTAAAGCGAGTGAATTGCAAAGCAATAGTAAAAATAAATGTATGAAGAGCTTTTCCCGCAAGCTTTAATCAATTTTTTCACGTTGCTTTTGGAATTATATTGTGATGGGAAAGCGATCATCCGCTGCGTTAGGGTAATTTGAGCAGTGTGTCGGAAACATGCGGTAAATAGGCCATTCTGAAAATTGGTGGATGCGATATAAGATTGTGAATCCGATAACCGTGATTTATTTCACTAGGTTCGTGCCCCGCCAGCAGGTACGTATTACTCACGTAAGTAAAAGATATTTCCGTACGTCAAAATTTTCAGATAAAGTAACACTCCAATAAAACTAAAAGTTTTGCGAAGTATCGATACTATAAATAAAATGTATCTCATTTCAACGTTGGCTATGGGTGATTTATAATCGTTCCAATACTTTTACTATTTTCATTTAAGAACGTTGAAAGATATCTGGAATACCATTGCATATATGCTATTATGCTAATACAATATGTAACTGCTTTATTGATTATAATCCCCAAGCTTTGAAGTTTTCATACAAATGATATGCTAGTTATATTATAATTGTTAGAATAACTTATAGTATACATTTCGTGACTGTACTGAAACCATAAAAAGAATTATCAAAGATCGTGGTGCTTCATATAATATGTCGCATTATACACACATAACGTAAAAGTTTCTTAAAGTCTCCCCAGTGGCGTAGTTAGTAGCGTGCGTGTCTAGCGATCCGGGGAATGCGAGTTTGATCCTCTATCTGCCGGATTTTAGAAATCCGAAAAATTCAGGATGAATGACCATCGGGTTGAGTAATTGTCTGACAAACAATTCTCGTGAAAAATAATCTGTCAAAACGTCTTCACAATGCGGAGATCCATATAAAGACTCCTCTTTCGGAGTGGAAATTTTCACACAGTGTAGATCCATATTATCCATGTTGCGAGCGAACATGGTATTAAAAAATTCTATAAAGATCATCAAGTAATTCATCAATAAAATAGAAAATTTATTTTTAAAAAAATGCCTTTGTTGTAACTCAACAATACACAAACAGATGTGATTATTTGTTTTACTTTATATATTTTCCCCAATTTATTAATCTCGTTTATGCTACTGGGGAATTAATTTCATTACAATTTGTACACAAAAAAACAACATTTAGGGTTTTACGGATATGATTGCGTTGTTTATATTTCATATAATAATTGTATCATTATAGTGGTCACTATTGTATATTTAAATATTTTTTATTTATCGGGATTATGTTACTTCCGTAGCGTAAATACAGAAAATTCACAAATGATTTACCAAGTTTCACTGTAGATTTATCCGTAACGATGTTTAATATTATTAATTTTGATCGTTTTTTCTTATTATTTTTAGTATCGTCGAGCATTAATATTTTTACTGAAGTATTAATACGTTTTGGCATATTGTGGTATTATTTATTAACAAAAAGTTTGAGCTATGAATATTTGGGTTATAAATACGTCCAGCATAATATTCATGTCATCGCCTATATGGGACAACGGGCGCTATGGCGCTCTGGGAAATTGTGATGGGCTTAGTCCCATCTATGTCGGAAATCTCGGCACCGGTTTGTCAAGATTACGTCTCTCAAATCATTATACATGTTAATCTAGTATGAAGTCTTTGTTGAAATTGATTGTGTGTAATTTATTACAACTTCATCGACCGCTTAAGCCACCCTGTGAATATTGAATTAATTGCAAAGCATTCACCATGAAAGTGTGTTAAAATGAATTCTTTGACTTTAAAAATTGATGAATTTTAAAAAAATTCCAAAGTGATTCATCATTTTACAGAAAAAATGAATTAAATGATGTTTGTGTATCCCATGTTTTTTTTATTATCATTGAAGTCTTCGTACAACATATCTTTAAAATGATAAGATGTTAACAGACAGCACGTGGAAGATGTTTACTTAATCTATAATTGCATATAAGAAAAAAATGTGAAGGGTACGGCTAGTTTGTTGGAATTATATTATTATGTTAAATGTTACTTTTGTCGATACATATTTCGTTATTTATTGACCTGTTGTTCGTGTTATAAGTTGAATAAAATACGATCAATGTAATTAATTCATTCGTTATGAATTATTGCTGGCACTTAATTAATATCATGTTCCCAAAAGTGGAAAGCGTATATGGATTATGCAATAAATAATTCTGAAAACAAACTCTAATACTTGATGCGGTTCAATATTTTTAAATTATCTTTTCAATGTTTGCAGGTAATATTGTGTTTTGTCATTCTCTCATCCACACGTTTTTAGCCGCTTATTTTGAAGTATTTCCGAGTTTAACTCAGCGTATAAAAATATTATTTCGTTGGTAATGGTACATTGATCGATGTGTACCAGTTATATACATGTATTGGCAAATTATGGAATGTATACTAAAAGGATTAAGTGAGGGAAGCTTTTCGTATTGAGCTTTCTCCGCGAATTTCATTTATAGGTGGATCATCCGTTCAAATAATGAGCAGGTATTCTTACGAGTATAATTAAGTACACCATTATCTGCCAATAAAGAATAACCAATAAATTGATTGTTATAGGAAATAAACAGATGTTCTAGACTTGCCCTTATTTTGAAGAAATTAAAATATTATGCCTAAGTCAATGCAGACAATACATGCATTATTATATTATGTGTAATGTGCCATTTTTATCGTGTCCGTTTGGAAAGTGTATACATATACACAGTGAAATATTTTTTTTCATGAAAACGACTTTACTGCCAATCGCTGACCCAATTTGGCATCCGGCTCTGCGTCTTTAAATTGTAAAATTAATATATTTTTGACTTCTGCAATATATTTAAGTTTTGTATGATGCATAAAAATCCGAATTAAATTATAATCAGCTGATTTATATTGTCAAAATGTTTTTTCAATTTTAAAATATGATTCAATAAAATTTCCTTTGATTTTAACGGTCTGAGTGAACGAAACAGTAGACGAAGTATTATATGTAGTGATATTAGAATGATTGGTCTATCGGAAATAATGTGTATACTGAAAATCAGTATTATGTTAGTCAGCAGTAAAATAATAGGGTACGATCGAAAGATATTATTTGTGTTTGATGACCGATACTAAAAGTCTTCTGATTTTCTAAAACTGCGACTCGTTCTCTCGCCTGTGAAGTTTCTTTTCAGGCAAGAATCCAGATTGGCGTCCATATATTTACACATACTTGCATCATTACCGTCCTATCCAAATAACCCCCGTGTCTTGTTCGCCTTATGTAAACACGGGGTACCACTTTATCAAAGGCATGGATCCTTTTCGAGTTATTATTTTGATCGAATCAAGACTCGCAACGTAATTATTAATTACATTCAGGCACGTATATTATTATGTACACGGTCCTTTTCGCCGTTTTGTCAACAATAATGGCAGCCTGAGGTGGATTCTGTAACGTGTGTGTTTGTTTATTTATACCCCCGACGCTTACTTACGTAGTTTGATAAAGTCGAAAATAGATTATTTATTTAAATCGAAAAGTACGTTTAGTAAAGTCTAATGAATGCTAACAAGTAAAGCGAACTTCAGTAACGTATTGCGTTATCATCCGTGAACTATTAGCGTTTGCTGGTCTCACTGTCCGTTACCATATTTCAAATAATATCAAGTCGAAATAGCTGACTAGTACGCAGAATTTTAAATAAAAACAACGAGTTTATTTAAATATTGACATACTTAAATTTCGTTCGTTGTTGCCGCAATTTTTACATTTGTTTTAATCTTGAAACTTTCCAGTTATCAAAATACATTATAAATACATAATAAACAAATAAGTATATTTGATATATTTTCAAATTCAAACGTTTAACTTGCAATCACTTACTTTTATTGATTTTCATATTAAAATCAACATGTAAATTTATTTAGCGTTTAGATTAAACCTTTTGAATATATTCAGTTTATAAACACACTGTCTAAAGGCACGCAAATACTATTGAATGTATTAATTATTCATTTTGAATCGATTAACCGGCCATTTACACTTTGCATTGAAGTAAATCCAAATACCAAGTAATAACGAATGTTCTGTAAATCCTGGAATAGACGAGATAGCGCCTTCATGGACATAAATTAATTAATTTAATTTCAGGTAAATTACATCCCGGCTTTTTACCATCAGTTTTAAGTGAAAATAGATAATCTGTATTTAGGTAAAATAGATATATTACTATTTTCATGTCCGAGGTGAATGGATTTTAAGTGTAATGCTATTTTTATTGTTTTTACTTTTGTAGTTTACTATCCCAATTTTCAGCTCAACTTGTAGAACATTGAATCATTATTATCGTGTGTGAATTCGGAACCAACTGTACATTAAAACGTTCTTCGCGGAAGAAAATGTATAATTTTCTGCCGGAGTTGCGTTCGCTTGATATAGTTTTTGAAATTATCGCCTCACGTGTGGTTAAATAATAATACTTTATTGTGCTTGCAACGTTCATAATGTTATGCTAATATAATACATACGATAACAATATTAACATATTGTATGCTATTAATTCGCACAGCTACTGGGAATTGTTTTTATGCGGTGTTATTTCACTGAATATTAGTGTATGATAACTATATTTCTTATATACACTGAAGCAAAAAGATGTTCTCAAAATTTTCGTTTTTGCGTTAAAATCTTTGTTTCACATTTTTTTAGTATACGGACAATTTTTGTATCTAAATATCTGTAGTATAATTTAAAAAAAAATCAACATGTAACACTAGTTAAATTATGATGGCTAGTGATCAATTACAAATGTGGCTATTACCGACTATCTTAGTTTTCTATATGAAAAAAGATCGAATCAAAGCCTTTGATCCGCATCATTATCGGCCTGAGTTGAGGATGAACGAGATCAAGCCCCTTCGGAAAAAGCCCTTCACTTATATAATGTATGTTGTAGGTCGACAACCGTTGGTAGAAGTACCCAAGACACAAGCTTATCAAATTCAAAATTATATGGTATAGCTAAACGAAATTAAAAAAATAAAACTATTGGTAATCAGTTCAACTGTAAAATACCATATAAGCTACGTTCGAATCAATGTGGAGACATTTGACGAATAAAACTATCAAGTGAAATTGATTTTAATGTTATATTTTCCAATTATGTTTGAATTGTAAACGTTTTGTTTATTAAAATGCTCAATTTGTGAAAGTATTATGAAGGGCAGTGGAATCATAAAATAATTTTGATATGCTGAAATAAGTTCCTAACTATATTTATGTATGTAAAAATGGAACCATCCCTTTACTTTATAATATTTGCACCGAAAGTAGAGCATATGAATCCACACGGTCTGAAAATATCTGAATAGAAATTGTATGGATCTCCGCAATGTGAAGACATGGCTTGATAGATTATTTTTATGATATTTAAATGTCAGACAATTGCTCAACATAGTAGGCACATAGTCCTGCATTTTCAGAAATAAAAAAATGGATGGTAATTTTAAACGGTAGATGTGAGAATCGAGCCCGCATTTCCCAGACGCGAGGCACTTATGATAAATTCTATTCTACCCGGAAGACCCATCCCATTTGTTGAATGATAAACCGGTATTTTTGTAATTAACGTTTTAATTATTTTCTCCAAATATTATATACAATATAAGACAGATTACAACCACCTCATAAAAATTAAAATACTTTATACTCAGCGGATGGAAAGAATAATGCTAATAGCACAAACTGAAATTAAATAAAATGAAACTTGAATGCATGCTACCACACCAATAACCTTATTGATTACAATTGACCGTCCAAGTTGTCGATCGCAGAACAAAAGTAATTCGTTGACTTCTACGCAGATATCGGATTTGTGTTTTCTTTGCCTTGTTTGCGAGTTATATTTGAATGATAGCGCAATATATCACCCAAGAGACCTTTTGTTATTCGATTTTGGAAAAAAGGAAAAAATTTAACGCCGATCGGTGTCTCGAGTATTTGATTCGCGAATCATGAGTAATGCTGGAAACTTTTCCCATCATCCCTGTAATGTCGCCGTCAAAACCTGATAGCAAACTATGATCATTTGAATTTTCTTTGTCGCGCATTCTTTAGTGACAACGTGTCTCATACTAAGAAAATTGCGCTTGTTAAATATATTTTATCACGATAATAAAACTATTTAATTTAAAAGCGTGTTATAAATATATAAATACCTTTTATTATATTATATACTACAAGCACAACGTTAAGAAGCTGACATTGCCTCTTATGTAATATTTTACAGTGTAAAGAAACTATTGGATGGAAAATGGATTTTTTTTTAGAAAAAAAAATGCAATATTAATTCTCCTTTAATCGCTATACTTTTGAAATAAACTTGGACCTCGTATAATACCGTCATAAGGTTCCATAAAAACGTCTTATAATATACATCTATGTTATACGAGGTTTCAAGTTCATACAAAATTAAGGTGTGTTGAATTTGATTATATTTTTTCCTATAAACAATAAAAAAAATATTTGTGTATTTAAGAGACTTAGGTAACTATAGATCATTGATCGTCACTATCTCTTACAATCCTATTTATTCAACACCGTGTTAAAAGCGGTTTTAGGTTTTTATTTCGGAAAATTCTTGAGTATTTTGGGATTTAACCCTTAAAAACTGCACAATAAGCAATTACCTGCTTTCAATTAATCTTCTTTAACAATAATCCGCCAAAACGAGTCTTTACACTGTGAGAAACTATATGCTCGAGCTTCCTTAAAATCTATTTGGTATTTTTTTTTCATACGTTCTATGTTTAAAATCATCGTTTTATCAACTAAATTATGATACTTTAATCGTTGAAACTGGTCATGATATTCCATTTTTACCACGTGCGCTCCAAAGTTTATAAGATGCAGTATTACAAAATATTTAGATCGGCGTGTTAAAAAAAGCATTGAATAGTGTTACATATTCAATATTTGTTTTAGTTATTCAGATGATTGTTTTTTTCAAATATTTATATTTATTACATGCCTAATGCTCGTATTCAAATGTTAGTAAGAGGTGCACATGTAAAATCTGAATTTGGTTTTTTTTAGCATATTTGAAATTGCTTAGTCATTTATAATTGAATTTCTATATTGTGTTTGTCTAACTAATTTCAAAATTATGCTCGTGGCACGTTTTTATGCTAAAAAATTGTTTATTTTATTTTGTTAATATAAACTATACTTAGTGTATATCTGTAGATTTCCGGGATTTCTGTCTGTGCAACGCCAAAGGAATGCTTAGAGCAGCTATCGTGAGTTTTAAAGCTTCATTTATTACGAAATAAATACTACGCCCCAAGTGTTTTTAATAAATGGTTATGATATATTTTAACCTCCATATCCTTTGTACACTTTATTAAAATCTCTCGATATAATTTTCATAAATACTTTTTACAATTTGAACTTTGTAGGAAATAAGTTAGACAAACATTTAAGTTTGATGGAAGATTTAAAAAATTAATTATAAAATTTTAGTATTAATTCTCGGTTATCTAAAGCAAATCTGGAAAATTTTATAGTGGAGACATTCAATCCTTTATGCGTATCAAAGGATTTTCCCCAAATAGATCTTTTCACCGTGAAAGATAATAGTTTTCGAGTATAACAAACTTCCAAGTCCATCACTATATAATTACTAGACAGATTAAACGGTTATCCGGCGATTATAGGTTACTGCGGTAAACGTTAAGGAAAATCCTTTGTCCTGTGCCTCGATTGATTGCGACATATAAAGTCGTAGACATTTTGTAGAAATTGGCGGCTTTCCTCGCGTCGTACGTATCACCCTATGCCATCCTTTAGTTTACGTTCATTTCATTATCATCCCGCCCTGATTTGGCGGTCTAATTGTTCGGCTAAAATCAATTATTTTGCTCAATCGATTTAGGCACGCCTCATTCTATTTTCTATGTATCGATCCGTCAATATATATTCGGTTTTAGATAAATATCCCTACAGTACATTCGGGACTTTGTTATACTACCCGAATTTAATTTCGTAGTTTATTTTCGTAATTGGCGAACTTGCACAAAAATTTTTAAAACACTTGACGTAGTTTTAAATATAAAAGTGCCAGGTAATTGTGTTTTTTTAATGAATGAAATTTTTCATATTGAACTGTTATGATAATATTATTGAAAATTTACACCACTAAAATCGTTATTAGCGTATTCAAATATCATTCAACGTTTCTATTTAATCATGGCGAGTCATAATTATATTATATTTCTTTGATGAAATCAATTTAGAAACATTGAATTCAATATGTTCATAATAATTTAAAAACAAAGCATTTTACGCTAAAAGAAAGTTTAGTAAATACATTTACCAAGCGAAGACTTCTTCTAAATAAATAAATATTACTTAGCTTATTCTATAAATACGGATTTAATTTTCTTTTATGAGCATCAAGTTTGAAGCTTTTGAAAAACTTCGTGTTTTAATTTCAATATTTCAATCAATAATAATGTTCCTAAATCCAATTTAGTACTACAAATAAATGATAAATAATCTTATTATCTTCAATTGAGTACGAAAAAAAAATATTTATCATTTGATTTGTGGATTATAAATTTGATTTTAAAATTTATACCAATTGTGCAGTTGTATAGGCCTCTAAAGAGATGCTTCATGCTGTAACTGAATTATATTACTGTATACCATGTTTCAATAGTATAATTATATCGAAATAACCACTCACATAGTTTAGCTTACTAACTATTCTAACCAGTGCATATAGTTAATTTATGAATTCCAATATATTATAGTACAATACACAAAATTACTGTAAGATTAAACAAAAAACAAACAGATTAAATTGGATCACGGGTCTGCGCAAAAATTTCTTTACATGTGAACCTTAAATAATTTAATATAACAAATTGCCAAATTTCCGGGCGAAGCAATTTGCGTCGTCATCTTAAAAGAGGAATTGTGACTAAAGTCGCAAAGTTGACCAGCAGCTGGTCCTAATTGCACTCTCCGTCTTATACAACCTTATAATTATTCTTAATTAACCCACACCATACCAACTCCTATTCAATTCTGGCTGTGTCGCAGCTCTTGTATCGGCGTAGCAATCGTAGCCCTCGCAGCGGCGTAGCGCTTATAGCAGGCTACGCGAGAATTAGCTACTCCACTCCGTTGATTATGTTGTATTTCTAGCTACATCTAATCCTTCACTATTGTTCTTAGCATGATCTCAATAATACATTTGAATTTGTTTATACTGCCTTCCTGCCAACCGAATGGGCAGCATTAAATTATACAATTCTATTTACTTAACTACAATAAAATAATAATTTTGAATTTACATCACGTTTTCATATCAAATATATTAATTAAATATGAAAGTACTATGTAGTAGTTTTATGTAAATAATTCTCTTTATAGAAATCAGTAAATGATTTGAAAACATTTATTATTGCATACATTATGTCGAGCTATACTTATTGGTAAGTATTTTCTATTCCGATATACATATATACAAATACTTATTAGAACTAAATTTTTCTTGAGAGTATACTGTCAAATATTTTCATATTGTTTCTATAAATTATAAAGTGTACTTTCCTTCGTATACCTTCTAGAGTGATTAATTGCTTGTTTAATGTATGCTAAAATGAAAACAGGATTAAAGTAACCTTAATAAATAACAATTAACTAAAAACATAATTTCTCGCTTAATGGGGGCATTAATTTTTTCTATAAAAATATCTTACTCTATATACTTGGCGCTTAAATTAGTAATTTACGGTGTTCAGGTAGATTAGCACGTGTATTTGAATGTTGTATTAAAACGTCGCGCTTAATAATTGTAGTTGACATTTTATAACATTTTGAAGCACATATAATACAATATTTTGTTTTATTTTAAACAAAATTATACATTTTGAAAAATGTGCTGATATTTCATAATAATTATGCAGTCATATTAATAACAACCCATCTTTTTGTCTAATATAGACGTTGTCATCGCCACAAAAATGACTAGTATTTCAGTCGAATTTTTGAGTAGACAACTTGAATATTCTATTAAATATTAAAATATAAACCTCGAATATCAGAAATAGTAATGTTATGTTTTTGATGGGAAGAATGTGTTACACAAAATGAGTTCTCTATCATATTCAATAATATTAATTAGTCTAAGTTTGTAAGTATTTTATTAATACTAATTAACAATTTATAAATAACTCTGTTTGTTGTTTTAATGTGAGGATTTGTTAGAAATTCACTTAAATTATTAATTTAAGATCTCTATAACTCAAGTAAAATTAGCTAAATACAATACATACATGCATCACTTTCATAGATTCAGCTTAAAGTTTGCCCTCATGGTGATTATAATATTATATTTCATATTCTAATAAGCTCATCTCAATATACTTAGAGTGATATGATGGAACTATTTTCAGGAGTTTTTCAGAGTAGAAATAAGCTTTGCATTTTCATTTCAAATAGTATATATTATTTAGTATTTGACATTTATTATTATGTCGTCAATATAACTAATATCTACTCAAAATACCTGACCAAATGGGATATATAAAGTAAGCATAGCAAGTAAGCAAAACAGTAATATCGGTGAATTTTATGAATTTAAATGAAAAATTTAAAATTTATACTGCTCTCTATTTTTGTTGACTAAGAATATGTGTTCGTAGACTTTATTATATGACTTTAATAACCCGTGAGAATACTTGAGTTTCCCTAGGAGGAAACGTACCGAAGATAATAACTATGTGATATTCAGGCCTGTATTAGCATACAGTGATAACCAATTTTGTTTGTACAATTCTATGTTTAGTCTAAAAATTAAGATTACGCGCGGACATTTGTATACTTTATTTAATAGTATCTTTATAGTAGCATATGTATATTATAATATTCATTAATATAAACTTAATTTAAATACAATGACAAGTAAATGAATCATATTAATGGCATGATTTAAGAAAATACTAAAATTTTCTTATAACCAATTAATTAATTATCTACCATGAAAAGAATTACCATTTTTTTAATGTTATCCGGCACAGTACCGTTGAAGCATGCTTATGAAAACTTTATCCTCTTTCAAACGTAGCATATCGACCTGTGCACCGTGAATGATGCCATAGAAGATTTTATTTGACTTCATTCGCAGCCCATATAGAAAAAACGATACGTGCATTTCAAAAAAATGAAGTTTTATAATAATAATAAAAAATAAATAATATGTAGTTTTTTGTGTCTACGCCAAGCCCATATTCTTCTATTACTCGTAGATCTTGTAAAAGTGACGATTGTCATCAAAATACTATGTATTGTAAAAACAGTAATTAATAATTTATAATATAATACCCATAAATACAGTAAAGCCTCTTTTTGAATCGAGATACACGATATCTTAAGCATACCGCAATCATAAAAAAAATCTGATCAAATTAAAAAAAAAAAAAATAGTGTGATTCAATTAAAAATATATTAATAATATCTGTATGAAATCCATATTTTTAAACATGTATTGTGTCCATTATACTTTTTTTAGTCGAGCTTTTGATCATCAAAATCAATTAAATTATATTACTGAAAACAACTGTGGAAGTACCGCCAGTACATTTTTTTATAATGTTAATTTGTAACGGTACTATAGATTGAGAACCTGTGCTTTTGATTATCATGGCTCGTTAGCATTGTTACTTAAGACGTCTTACCGCAAGGTTAGTCAAACCTTTTTTTTACTTCAATCGCCTCCAATGGAGCTTTAGTTGCGACCTTTTCGAGACTTTTGTTTAATTGGCATTATTAAACCCATTAAAAGCACTACGTTTTAATCTTCTAAGGCCATCATTTAAGTTAATTTACTGAGCTGCATTTATCGAAATAATGACTGCCATTTTGATCCTCACCTACATCACAAGACTTAATATATAACCAGTTCCTAAGATACTTTTTAGGAAGCTTTTTATAGATTGCTTTTAATTTATAAACTTTTCTGAGTTTTGCCATCTGGCTTTTTGTATTAAAACCGCTATTAAATAATAAATTAACTGGGTTTTGATCAATCAAGTGATGCTTACTTAGCACGTTTTAGTTACGTAAAGAATAATATTTAAAAAAAATGTGTTTAGGCATAGAAGCACCAAAAAAAATTTCTAATGATTTATACATTAGATCTTCGTGCTTTGGACTGCATAGTTTTTTTTTTGATAAACAATACTATAAAAGCAAAAATATGAACATAAATATGAGTTTCTATTCTAGTACAACTTACCACAGTAAAAGGTTTCTTCAATTAATATATTCAAATGATAATCAGAGTGACATTGTGGCAATTTTATTTATGCAGACTTATTTTACTTACGTCTTGAATCTCACTAGTTCTACAATAATAAGGATAAATATATTTAACAATGATATTATTAATATGTATTCTTAAATATAATGTCAAAGCGGGTTTTTTACGGTTTTTTACGGGTACATTTTCAGACCAAGCCCTATACATGGTATTTTGTTTAAATTATTAATGCTCATTGAATATTAAAAGAAAACTAGTTTAGAGGTGATACCGTAGACTTTAAGTCTGTGATATTATCTAAAGCTTTTCTTTTATTGTCTAACGTACCATTGACAGATAGGATAATTAAATAAGTTTTGAAATCAATATCGTCAAATCTTCAAAGGGAATTATAATTTTTCTTCCTGGCCTTTTGAAATATCATCGTCGGCCCTCCAGAGTGTTAGTAGTAAGTTTTGATTAAAAATTATTGATGAATTAAAAAATAGAAAGAAAGAGAACGTTTTATTCTAGAGATTTTTTTATATTAACTTTAGGTGTTAAAATATATATTTTTTCCTTTGCGTTTTGATCTCGCTCTATAGTAATTAGTTAGTTGGTTTTAGAATTTCAGAATTCAAATATTATTTTTCGTTGGCCCTGATCACATTATTTCATTTAAATACTAATATTATTTTCATTTATATCGTTGCCAACATTGCAGGAATACGAAAATTTTTTGCTTAAGTTTTGTGAAGTTGAGTTTTTTTTTTTTTGCTATCGTTGGCACATTTTTTTCATTAAAACATAATTTGTATACATTTTACAAACGCGTTTCAATGATACGAGAGATTGGTCGAAATAAAACTATACTTTAAATAGCGACTTAAATCGAGTTACGTGATCCTGAAATATTGGCGATAATATATTATATTTCAATGTATACGCCAAATAATTAAAATTTTACCATAGAAATGTAAACTTTTCATTCTAATAATTAGGTTATAGTGATCATTTTTCAAGAAGATAGGGTCAACTATTCGTGAGGACGAAGTCGACTGATGAAGTTTTTGAATTCTTTATAATCACTCGCCACATCTTAGCAACATTTAAATATTATTAGTCACTACCATCCTTGACTTCGTAACTATGAGTAAGGGGTTAAGTCTAGATATCACGGATCAAAAATCCCTGTTGAAAATTTACTCATAAATATCTTCCAAATTGATATTAGTTCATTTAGGTATTCAACCAATCTATATTATAAAATCAAGTTTATGTGTGTCAAACATTTTTCAATTCTAGCATAGGATTGGTCGAAAATATGTTTGAGTTTGGAATGCGTAGCAAATTTGCAACTAT
>JAGVSQ010003201.1:0-19374 GCA_022683975.1 Rhyacophila evoluta | reverse complement strand
ATGATAAATTTAATATATTATATTATATTATATTTTTGTATAACGTTATCATTGAATGATGAGTGTTTTCAGTAGATAAATATATGATGATAAAATAGTAGAAGAAAACATCTGTTCTACGAGGCATATTAATAATTGCAAAATATGTGTATCTGTTATAAAAAATAATAATATTAATAAATATTAGATAAATTTAAATATTTTTCATAGCTAACATTTTTTGCAATTGATAATATAACCCGTAGAATATATGTTTTATTTTACTGTTTTAATATAAAATATAGATAATTTCATTAACACGTAATCGACAATAAGTTGAATATCATAAATTTTAACAGTGTCTATATTACCTAATTTATACCGAAATTATTGATTATCGTGTTATTTGAACATACCTGTCCACGTGTAGTTGTGAATTAATTCGTTATTTGCCAGTTGCAACATTTTTACTTACCGGAAGTGATATGCTTTCACAATTATTTTTTATTATTACTTACATTCGTTGAAGGTAAAAGCTTTTGGTGTGAATGACAGGTATATTTCTTTGAAATATATATATAATATAGTAAGAAAAGTATAACGAATCTGAAAATCGACACAGCGTTTCACCAAAGGCATACATACCTAATAAAACATTATTTTAACGTTGGCCATAAAGCAACGCATATGAAGATTTGTCTTGTAAACTTAATAAACATTTTTCTTTAACAAAGTCTTTCAACAAGCTTTCGTAGATATATTAAAGCTATCCGCTGATGACTACCCGGATTCTATTACATGCGGGAAAATGAATTAATGAAAGCTCGGTTCAAAACCTACCTCCGTTGTAATTATGCCAAGATACTTAAAGCACGACAAAGCGCTCCGCATATAGGGAAGAAAACTACTTGATAATTATTCATGCAGCATTATCAGCTAATAAACATTTGCAATTTGCTTTTTAAAATATCCTTAAGCCATTTTTTGTAAACTGCTTCGATTGTAGAGCATGCATGACCGGGAAAGTTGTGAAGATTCTTATCACTCATCGCACTGATTACGCATTACAGTATTTTTGCAGCTAGACATTTGATGTGATCTCTGGTGCAGAAGTGTCATTCAATGTAATTTATTACCCAGGTTAATTAATATATATTGTAATTAAATGGATAATAATGATGTGTATAAAATAAATTGACTATTAAGCAAAAAAAAAAAACGATACACGCGATACACCCCGTGCTATTTTAGGAAAGATATGTTGGGCGAAATACGTATCAGAGCCTTATTATGTAATGGTATACAGAGCCTCATTTTACTGCCAAACCTGAGTCGTAGTTTCACTTGGTGGACATTTTCCTTCGTTATTTGAAAATATAAATAATACATATATCAATGAACGCAGCTTTTTATCCAGCAGGAGATATATATTCTTATACTACGATGTTTGCTCCGAGAGTGGACCATATGGATTGTAATAATGCGAAGATGTCGACTCCAAAAATAGAGTATATGAATTTTCACATTGTCGAATCTTATTATTGACCGATTTTTTACGAAAATTTAGAAAATTTAAATTTTAGAACTTTGGAATTAGGACCAGCAATCCCCACGTCGGAAGGGTGCGAATTAACTTCTCGGTTACCGGAAAAACTAATACCATGATTGTAAGGAAACTATGACCAAAACAGAGTCTTCATCAGGTCCTATGTCAAATTTTCAGAGTACATATTATAATAACATGACACTTGACAGCCTAAATGACACTTCGACATTTGATTACTGCATAATGTAAATACATTTTGTATACCATGTTCGCTTCCAACGTGGAGCATATGGATCTTCACAGTATGAAGATATCCACTCCAAAAGATGAGTGTATGGATCTCCGCAATGTGAAGACGTCTTGACAGATTATTTTTCACGAGCATTGTTTGTCAAACAATTACTCAACCCAATGGGTATCCAGTCCTGTATTTTTAGATATTTAAAATCTGACAGATGCGGAATCGAGCCCGCATTTCCCGGATTTCTAGGTGGGCACGCTACCAACTACGCTACCGGAGAGACAATGGCTGAATTAAACCATACTTTGACATTCCAATAGTTATATAGGTATTGTAAATGGTGTCAGAACCGAAATAAGTATTTACCCAGTGGACGTACAATTGTAGTTATTCAATTGTTGTTTAATGGCGTTCCACCAAGTAAAAACGTAATATATAGAAGCAACAATTTGATAATCGGCTCTGCAATTTTTATTCATCGATTGGATCACTGTACGACGTTTGTAGTCTAATGCATGTAACAAGGGGTTTATCTTACAAAGTGAATGAATTAAAACAAACTCTTAGCATTCAAAAGGATTCTATTAACTGCCTCTGAAATGCGGTCGCTTATAATAATAATAATAACTGATCGCAGGCAGCGATCGTACACTTTCGAAAGTATTTGAAGTCTTTCGAATTTACGTTAAATGTGCTAATTTAAATATACATATAGTATTATATTTTAAATTAGTAGTAACTAAGACATTCAAAAAAATTAAAAACCGCTTGCCGATTAAATCCCTATTGTTAATATGAATTATATAATTGATTATAACTAAGAATTTTCCATCTTTTATTAAATTACTAACCATTTAAATAAAGGAGTTTAGTAAAAAATATTCTTAAATAACTAATGCCCAATATTAGTAATAGTTAGAATTTGATTTTTTTTTATAATTCTGTTCAAACAAAATAAATGCAGTGTGACTTATTGTGTAAAACCTCGAAATGCACAAGACAGCCGTTTTCACATTAATACAAGTAGTTATATAATCTAAGAACCGTCATAATATATTCAAATTTAAAATAATTTTTGTGACACGGATAAGTTTTTTTTTCAGCGTGCCCACTTTCTCTTGCATGAAAACAAATTATATTTCGCTGATGAAGATATTAATCTCGGCAGACACGTGGACTAACTTGTAAAAGAATAAGCCATTAAAAAATCAGCCGTATCAATTAATAATAAATATGTTTGTTACTTTTCTAAGCTAAACTCACTAGTAACCTTATTATCTAACCAAAACTAACATGGCCTAATATTATATAACACCATATAAATTATCGTCTATAGATAAATATACAAAAAGCAGTTGCTACTGTTTTTAGATTTTAAGGTGTCTTTGATGTGACATTAAAAATGCATGCATGTATTCTATTTCTTCGAAAAATTCAAGCATATTAAAATTTGTATTTCATGATCGCGATGCACGCAATTTTTTAATATGGTACGGGATCAAATGAAAATATGAAAAATAAACGTGACTTATTAAGTACTATACTATATTATAAATATCTTGGCAATGTGCAAAGGAATATTTCAAAACAAATGATTCTATTTTATTTAGTGAGCTAATATGATTAAATATTGAACATTTTTTACGATTTAGATTTTATTAGGTAATCTAAAGTAATCCTTAATGCCGACAACAATTTCAAAGTAAACTTTGTTATGTTTAAGCTATATAAATTGTACATTATGTGGTTGATGGTTGTTATTATACAAATGATGAGCTCTGAAAATATCACTTTTGGCTTACATGTAAGTGTACAAAAAAAAAAAAAAATGTTTGTTATAATGCGTACGTGGCATCACCGATACTTCATTAGATTATGCAATTATACAATTATTTTTTATTATTTTTATACATATTATTGCATTGTTCACTAAAATACCAGACATTGTAAACCTCTGTATTGTCGCTTAGCGGTCTTCCGAGATAGATGCGCGTGCAGTCGTGGCTAGCCAGGGGTAGGTCAGCGCGGGCCGCACGAGGCCCGGGGGCTGATCTGGGCCACGAAGGGCCGGCCGACGACCTGGCCTCAGCCCGGGATTTGCGACACCTGTAAATGACACGTGCTAGGGCTGGATAGCGGGATGCAATAGGGCCGATGCCATTTTTGACACGTGTGATTTTTTGCTTTCAACTGTTGATGTTTAATACACGTTTTATGCAGATAGTACAATAAAAACGATTCGATCATCGATAAATTAGTGGTTTTCACATTACTCTTTGTAATGAGAGCTATTGTCACTTTGCGGTTGTGTAGGTAAACTCTTGTGAGTATTAACCGATTGAAAACGCAGTCGCGGAACCCATTCCTATATCGATACAAAAAAAAAATCCAGCATTTAATTAATAATACATAAATATATACAAACTGTTAACAGATTGTTTTTCACGAGTATTGTTTGTCAGACAATCGCTCAACCCAATAGGCATCCAGTCTTGTATTTTTGGATTATTACAAATCTGACATATCTGGGAATCTAACCCGCACACCCCGGTTTGCTAGCACCCAGTACCTCTACGCTACCGTGGAGATATTTCAGTTTAATTTATTTAAATTATCATGTACCTTTAATGGTAGAAATTGTAAATTTTGATTGATTTTTCTCTTACTAACAACTGGAATATTTAAATATTTTTTAATTATACGTAACATTAAACAGAATATTAAATACTATTATAAACATATGTACCTATCGTTCAACTCGTTCAACGTGGATCAGTATGGCTAGCATGTTTCTACTACGTGAGCTGTTAATTCGAAAGCCGTAGTGCACTTTGTTAATTTGTGCTTACCAATCCGTGGGCCTAGAGGTTTGGTTAAATAGCGAATATTCACTCTTTATAAAAAAAAAACTATTAAAATACTATCTCTTTAGTCATGATGTTATTTATAGGTATAAATCTTCAGTGGATCAATCGGAGCGGAAATGGTAATTTACCTCGTTTTTATGGTAAAATAATCATTCAAAAATACCGTTATTATGATTAAATTTCATATATTCACACGTTATTGAACTTAACTTCAAATGTATTACGTGTGCAATAAAACGTCTATGAAGTTTGTAGTGTACTTAATAATATTTGGTCAGATTGATGACGACAGTTTTTTCAATATTTTTTTTTAGTTTTTGTTAATGTTGACTTTCCTTAAATAACAGGAGGCTATCAATATACAATAAAATATTCATTAAAATATATATATGAAGTTTATTGTGTATTAACTAGATGTAGATATCTCCTCGGTAGCGTAGAGGTTAGCATGCGCGGCTAACAGCCCAGGGACTGCGGGCTGGATTCCCACATCTCCCGGATTTTAAAAAAATCCGAAAATGTAGGACTTGGATGCCTATTGGGTTGAATAACTTTTGAAAAGTAATTCTCGTGAAAAATAATGTCTCAATAATACGGAGATCTATATACTCCACTTTCTGTTGATCGTTTGGGAGTAGCTCTTGTCACAGACAGACACATAAATGTACTTTCTGTTTTATAGCATAGATATAGAAATACCATAATAATGATTTTTGGTTGGCAGCAATGAATGTCAAACATTCGAAACAGTGTCGTAAACGTCCACAGTGCAATAATTTTATTGCAAGCCGACCCGGGTTTTAGAGATCAGGCACGTGCTGCAAACCCGGCGCGGTGGAATGAACCGACAATCGCGAGCTGCGGACACGTGTCGCTGTGATAGGGCTCCAGTCCTCGGCCCAGTTGAAGGTGCCGTCGGCCGAACGCGACCCGTGCGACCTGACGCCCGTAAATTTGACACCACTGCTGTAAATGAAGATGAGATGATACAGTACAGCTTTGATTGTGTTTTGTTCTGAAGTTTGAGCTATTTTGTGAGTTGGACGCAAAGTAAAAAGCTCGGTATATTTTTGCTATTATGACTTACATTAGAGAAGTTAATAATTATGTCATGTCAATATAGCCCTTGCGACCCATCGCATTACGCTGCATCTAAGACAAGATGAATTCTAAACGTTTCATGCATTCATTTTTTTTTCTTTATACGATAATCAGTGGCAGGTAGATCAATGTAATTTGTACCAAATTTTCAACATATTTATTGGCTTAAATGTCATTATGATCTATCTAGAAAAGCCTGATTCATGGATTGTCTCTTCTTCTAATAAGCAGAATTCTGACGTTATAGAAGAACGTCGTGTACTGTATACATAATGTATTTGGCGAAACTAAGGGATGCTGACATGACATAGGTAGATGCAAAGGGACTGACGGGATAATCCTAGAACCGACATAAAGGGGTAGAAAAAGAAAAAGAAGATAGTTCATTCGGATCCATACCTGACTATTTAACAGTCTTCCAGGCATATTTATCCATAGCATTTACTCTCAGATACCGGTACAATACAGAAATTAAGTGCTACCTGATGTTCATTTATAAACCTTATGGAGAACTCTCTCTCTCTCAAAATACTTCTCATATCGAAGAGCGTGACATATATATCAAAGTCATCTTGCCCTCAATATATATATGTTAACTATCACATTAATATAATTTTTATATGCTATCATTATGAAAAAATAATCTGATAAAACCACTGTAGTTACTCTAGTAATGCTGTATTAATATTTTTTAGCGCAACAAAAATTGAAGTTAGATGTCTCTTAAAAAAGCTATTACTTATTTAACTATCGAATATAAATATAGCCATGAGAAAAATATATTTTTTGAACAGAATAAAAAACCTGTTGAAATCGCCCTAAATTTCGACTCTGCTGTGCAATATGCATCCACGTGTCGAAATTCTAAGCGCTCACTCGAACTGTGTCAACAAACTTAGCAGCGTGTCATTCAGTTGCCTAGATTTTCATATCAACAAGAAACAACTACCAAATGATATTTATAGATAATACATATTTTTTATCCATCAATAAATAGTTTACAAAAATAAATCGTAATAATAAATAAAAAAGACATAACTATGAAGCTAGATACAATTCTGTAATGTTAATTATATCTTTTAAATGATAAATACTTCACCCTGATTTTCGGTATAATATACTTACGCAATTAGCAATATTGAGTGGAAATAAGATTTTAAATTGGAAAGAAATTCGAATACTCGGTCAAAGAAACAATTGTAGATTTCATTCAGGCATCGTGGCATTTTTTGTTTAAGATCTGGAACCTCATTTCATGCCTATTCGTTTATTTTTGACACATTTTTATTAGGGATGTTTTACAGTCATTCTGAACACTCAAACAATTTATTTGGATATTTCATAATATACAAATGAGTTATGTTTAATGATGTATATAATTCATCAGCATAATGCATGGTTCAGAAAAACATACCGGTTTGAAAACGTCTTCTGTATTTAAACTTTCTAATGCTGATCAACTATATATCGTTGTTTTTGATAACAGCGAAAAATGCTGATAGTGAATTTTCTTTGCATTAAATATTAGATGCCTTCAAAAATGAATAGGAAAACTAGTATATTATAGTAATAAAAATAATTATAGTTTTTAATAAATATAGATTTCAATTGTCTAAAATTAGCTTTAAGCTGTATAATATAAGAGATGCCAAATAAAATAAAGCGAATTTTAATCGTTCCAGAGTTATCAACGCGTTAGTCAAGGTCATACATAAATAAATGACATAAATATTTTTTTAATATTTCCTTGTTTATTTGGTTTCCACTAATTTAAAAACTTCTATCCACCTCATTATTCTTCCTTTTGAACATTAATACCAAATCTAAATTATTTAAAACTGGTAAACTTCCATATGTTACCAGTTTTAAATAATTTAGAATTTAATATCAATTTCCATCAAGCAGCATCAGTCGAAAATATTAATTATTGATACCAATATTTAGAGTCAATCATTTTGCGTGGTGGGTCACATACATGCCTGACAAGTAAGTGACTTTGATTCCTACTTGTCGATATTAATTATAATGTAAATATTCATTGATAAATTGTGTTTAAAATTACCCAATTAATGGCTGAATTTTCTGCTATAATTTCCTTTATATTCGAGCGTTATGCAAAACTTCTGTTTTACGCCAAGAAAACAATGCTAGAAACAATGGCCAATAAATGCTGAGATAATCTCAACAAGTCGTTTATTATATTAACCAAATCGCAACGAAAATCTAAAAACCGTTCATAAATCAGCGTAAGCTAAGCATTTAATTATCAGCCCGAGAAAAAAAACAGCATGTGAAAATGATACCGACATTTTAATTATAATCTTAAAGTGTTGACGAAAATCTAATTAATTTTGAGCCTCGGTGATTTTATTGTTTTCAGAT
Organism: Rhyacophila evoluta; assembly: GCA_022683975.1. NCBI lineage: Eukaryota > Metazoa > Arthropoda > Insecta > Trichoptera > Rhyacophilidae > Rhyacophila > Rhyacophila evoluta. The sequence goes on along the minus strand of JAGVSQ010003201.1, from coordinate 11,258 downwards.
TCCATGAGAAAAAATGTTTTAATGGTGTAATATCATTAACAGTATTCTCATTAACAGATTTATAACTTACAACTTAATAATTATAATTAATAATCTGAACAATGATACCGCTTAGTTGCCAAAATCCGAATTACTATTTTTTTATAGAAGTAACCCTACGCCATTACTTAAAAAAGGATGGATACACTTCTAATGAACTATAAAGGCAAATTTTGTCCTATTTAGAGAACTTTCTAACGAATTTTAGATTGGCTTGGTTTGGTGTGTAACGGCGTTTCTTATACTTCCCATACGTAAAATCGTAAATTTTCTGCATATTGAACCCAAAAAGTTCGGCAACCAAAGGGTCAAGAGGGTCTCAGATGGCTCCCTGTTAGTTGAAAGGTTACTGTATGAGTTGAAGATTGCGGGCTGAATCGTAAGCCACAATGAGTTATTCGCTGAGGAAATTCTCGTGAAAAAATCTTTACTGTAAAAGATGTACACATACACTAATTATGAAGTGGTTATGTTTAAATGGTTGAGATCGATATGCTCCATTTTCCGAGTGAAAAAGTGTCTGTTTTAATATGTAGAATCGCACAGTGAAGTCGTTTTAAAATCTTATAAATACGAGTATAATCAAACCTATTTAAAAATTTTACATTTTTATATGGATCATTATCTTTGGTCCGGAGTTCGCTTTTTGATGTTCTGGCTATATGTAGGATATGTAATGATGTACATCTGCACGCGAATTATATATAATAAATACTGCCTAAATTCTCTCATATCGTTCGAAGCGTATTTTCACAAATATTTTCATGGTACGTGAAACAAAAAACGGAGAAGGTGATTCAACCGTCCGGAAATTCTTCGTAACGCAAAATTTCAAATGAGTCGTTAAAGTATCCCAGAAGATTTATCTCTTTTTTTATTAATTCAGCATTTTCTGAAAGTTATCCTGCTTAACCCTCCAGTTACCAAGTCTTTTACAATGATACGAGTATATCACGCATAACACAAATATATATGTATGATGAAAATAGAAAAAAGCACACTGCTTGGTTGTGCAGATTACGCTCAACAACCCACTAAAACATATCTTCTACATCAGTGCTTCAAACTTTTTCTAGCGACGGCCCGCTAAATTAGATACAAAAATAATCCGCAGCCACGAAAAAATATTATAGTATAGATGTAAAAAGCGACCAATAACACTCAATGAGTTATCACTTAGGGCTACACTAAATACCGTTACAATGAGGTCCACGCGGGGGCTACGATTCACAGTTTAGGAAGCACTGCTCTTCATTGCCAAATTATAGGTTGTTTTTGTGAGATTCTGACCAATGTAAAAAATAGCGATATTTCGGATATCAACAGTCGAAGGTGAACAGATTGCAGATACAACAAAACGTTTATTTCAGAGTTTTAAATAAAATTCTCCACTGTGCTCCTTGGTAGGATAAAAATAACTTTAGTCTCACATTTACTTTAGTGATTTTGTTTTACATTATAAATAATAAAATTGAAGATAATGTCGGCTTTATAATGTCCACGCTTTCTGTATCTATTCTTTGTTTTGTTTTCTCGAAGGAAGTAATGAAGCGATTTCCAATTAGTCACAGTGTTACGAATACAAAATGCATGATATATAACGTTTTCCTTCACCTATTGTCGTAAAACATCCCGTGGGTAGAGCACGTGGAGATGGTTTTTAACAGTGTTGATTTCGGAGACACGAGACGATTTTTTTTGTGGGCGACCAACTCATACTTCAAACCGGATACTGGAATTGTTGCCAAATAACTGTCGTTAAATTATTAAACTATTATTTATAGCATTATAAATCTGAATTGGCGGAATTCTTAAGTATTCCAACTGTGAATAGACTGTGCCAATGCTTTAGACGTATAACCCTTTCAATAGACTTGCCGTTAACTATCTGACGATAATCCATATCAGTATTTATTATACCACTTAGCAAGAAATACTTTTGTCTTACAATAAATTGTAAAAAATACTAAGTACTATTTTGAGAATAATATATAATATGAGAATGTTATTCATTTCACAGTTCCACGTGATTGATTGCTTCACTTTTGCTCCGGTTTTCATATAGTCGAATTCAAATGGAAATTTAATATTTAGTTTTAAATATGCACATAATTATGTTTGTCTCTATTATATTTTATTTGGAAGATCATAAAAATTCTCACACTGTAACGAATGAGCGAAGATAGTGGACGTTGTGGATGCATAAACAGTTAAATTTTACCGGCATTCTGTATTTTTCGCCAATCTGTATGTCGTCGTCAAAGAATAGCATACACTATCGTTATTGAAGTGTTTCCAATTTCCAGATATATATTGTAGTTGGGCTACGTATTGTTAAATAGTTTTTCTCACACGTTCAATTAATCTAATTAATATATTCAAGAAGAACACACATAAGTCAGCGGTGCAGGGAAAATGTCACAAAAAAATATTTACAGTTCATAATACAACATACTTTATAGATTATTTAGTATTTTTTCGATCTTATTCACTTCTGAACGTTGATCGATAATGCGACAAAACAATCTAGCTAAAACAGTTAAAACTTTAATTATCTATGTATATAGTCACCACGCAATGACTGTAGGGTTATGTCACCCGTCAGCCACTTTAAATCCTCCTAGGTTCCACCACTATCCCATAACTCCATCGAATACATATTGTGGATAGTGCACTTCCCGAATTCCAGAATCACACCTGAAAAAGAAGCTAGCAGGATTAAGATTATCCAGAAGCGTCCGCAGCACCTGTTCCAGCAAGTATCAACGTTATTGGATGACCTTTAACGTATCAACTCGGTGTATTCCCTAAGCTTCAAGTTTCCCACAAAATCAAACAACCAAGTATTTGACTCAAGAATCTGCTTTGAAAGCAGTTTTTTAGATTCATCAGGGGCGCTATAAATGTATGCAATTTAAATTTGTAATTATATACAGTGTAGGGTTTTTGCGGTAAGGAAAAAATATTTAGCAGTAGTTCAGCAATGGTAAATTATCCATATTTAATAAACCTAGTTCGGATTATGTATGTTTTCAAATTATTTGGGCCCTTTCTCCTCAGTATTTTTTAGACCGGATAATAATTGAGAGTACACATTTTGAAAATATCACGCTTAACATGTTCATCGTATTTCCTGTGTGTATCTCCTTCATTTACTGGTAGAATAATAATATGTATATTTTTTTCATTTATATTTACATAACTATGGACCATTGGTATCGTTCGCCTTTCAGATTTCTATCATAGAACGTATGCAACTGGCAGCTAGCTATACATGTTTATTTATTTTATGGAATGTTATATATGTTAAATTAAATCCACGAGGAGCCTCGCTCTGCGTTCGCAATACAAAGTACCCAATCCTGACGCATGTCAATGTGGCGACACCTCTACCTTTTCCAAAAGTGTTGCAAAATCGGCACGACACGGACATAAAATACGATGATAGGCAGGGTTGCTAACACTCTTCTATCTATTTAAATTTTCCCGGGATTAATAATTTGAATACCGCGTATATTATAAAATTGATTAAAATTAAGGAATAACTCTTCGAAGACTTTATATAGTTGCGTCTTGTGCATAGAAGGTGCAACGGTGCAGCACCATCAAAAAAATAAAAAAAAATAAAAAATGTATTTTAAAATTTATGATTGCTTCATCTGCTAATTAGTAATTTTGAAATTTCTCAAAAAGTTGCATTTTTAATTGTATTTTAATATATTATTTCACAATTAATTGAGTTGAATAATTTTTTAATCACTTACTAACGTAAAATATATGCCGCATGTACGCTGTACCATTTCTGAAATGGTTATTAAACCAGTGGTTCTCAAACTTACTCATGCTGTGGTTTTCCTTATCCAGAATAAATACATTTAAGATATTTAAGTCTTTGATAATCAACGGTTTTTCGTGTACCACTATGGGTATTTTTTTTAATCGACAGACATATTATACTAAACGAAGTACACTGCGTTTTCTGTTTGACACTAAAAAACATAGACTTAGATTAAGAATGCTCGAAATACTTTCACATTTCGTGGCCCCCTGTGCCAGTAAGAGTTTCATGAAAACTCAAAATTGCTGATTTCTGAAACAACACTATTTTCTTTTCAAATATTGTGTACATGTTGTGTAAATAATTGCATGAAATAGACATAAAACTTTTTTATGATATTTTCGTCTCATTATATTTTTCTAAAGTGTTTTTCAAGTCACGTATTTTTTCGTCAATCAGGTACAGAATTAAGTACATATATTATGCCGGATATTAGAAATAGCATAGTTGGTAACCCTAATAGAAGAACGTAGCTTGGGCACTGTTGATATTCTGGCGTGCTATCTCGACTAGTCAACGAACTCGCGAAATGTATTTCGTAATATTCGGCGCGCACGTGTCTGCGTGTTTATTTCGTAAACGGCCTCCATCCACTTCTGGCACAAGCATCCAGGTCGTCGTCATCGGTGCGCCGGAGAAGTATTTTCGTCTGAGGATACGAAGATAAACACATTTCCGAAGAAATATGCCCGCGGGGAAGTCCCGTAATTAGATTAGTCATAATAAATTTTCTTAATTATACTTTTTACGAGAAGAAATTGCTGAAAATTAACGTAGATTATCAAACGATTATTATAATAGAACCAAGAAAAATTAATTAACACAGAAACTGAAACTCATCAGATGTATGTACATACCAGCAGTATTACTATCTGAATTACATAATTATCCTACTTAAAGATAGTACATTAAAAATCTCTTTGTTACGAAGTGTGTTCGAATTTTTTTATTATTATTTCGTTATACTGAGTGTGGGGTAATTATTTATAATTAAGTACAACGTTTAACGTCGAGCAGGCATATCGACCAACAATATCAAGGAGACGAACTTTTGATGTATCTTCGTCTCATTGATGCTGATGGAATAAATTTTATACTCATTTTTAACCAAGTTTTGGTTATTTTGTATGGAACGTCCAGGTTCAACAGAAAATATTATGTACCTTATTTAGTAAAATTCGTTTAACTTTGTAAATAAACTATTCTAGTATACACGACTGCTAGAAAAATATAAGTTGATCCATTTAGAGCGGACATATATATATTTAAGCAAAAATAATTACGCAAATAATTAATGACTATTATTTATTAAGAGAAGTTTGCGTTTCTGTATTTGCTACGGAGTATTTATTTGGCTATGTACACCCACAAAGATTGTGATTACTAATAACGCGCCAGTCGAGGTCATCCATAAATGGCAGTACAAATACACCTAGCGCACCTTCTTGATCATTTCACTTCTTATGAAATTTTAAGATTTTCCCAATTTGCCTTTCTCCCTTCTGAACTTCGGTAACAATCTTTAATCAATAAATCACTTTGGTACCGGTTCGCTACTACTAGTATGAATTTTAATGAGAAATGAAAGTGCTAATGAAGATTTATTGACACTTTCATTTCTAATTAAGTGATTCACGATCGACCAAAAATTACTTGCCGGCCATCACTGTTATGAAATATTTTAATATCGGCTATAATTTGAAGACCTTTAAAAATCACTTTTGATGATACTGTTTGACAGAGAAACTTAATTAATTCAATTGATTTTCCTTAAATTACTTACATACAATTATATTATGTAATATAACATAATAATATATAAACGTTTATAGTGTGGTTATTGTATGTTTGGATGTATTCGTCATGTACAAAATATGCAGAATAGAATATTCGTGTGTCCTGTCACAAATCAGCAATTTATTTGTCTGCCAAAATGTTTTATTCAGACCTCATTAGAATAAATTTACTGTTAAATGCATGTTTCGCATGGATTTGCGAATGACAGCTGAATTTGAATACGTACAGCTATTAAGAATGAATTAGTGGAACATTTTTGTTATATTGCTTTCCGTCTATGTTTAGCTTTGCGTCTGTGTAGTTGGTACATTCGTGAATGGAGCCAAGTTCACACGTGTAGCTGTCCTAGATATCCAACGCTCAGATAATAATTATCGCTTGTGTGTATGCACTTTATTCTATTTTCAGACAAGTGAAATATACTTACTTACAATAATATGTACAATAGATAGTCTATTTCGGTTGATACAAGAGATTTTTTATTATCGATGCCTAGTAACAAATCATATCTATTGGTTTGTATCGGAAATCATTTTGTTCCTTCTTCTTTAGAATGCCAAGTGTCCTAAAAGTAAATAAAAATGTATGTTTAATTGTGGAAAGGCACACAATTGAATAAAACATAGATAACTTAAAAATAGTAAAAAAAATCCTAAGAAAAATGACAGCTCATTTTGGGACACTGTTCTATAGTTAGATGTGGCCATGTCAAATATTATATATCATTTTATTGACTGTTTATTAAATATATGGTTGTATTATAAATATATATTAACGAACTTAAGACGTATATATTTTGTTCAGTAGTTTCCAATCTTTATGCTACTACGCCTCCACGATTTTTCTGCGCCTATCTTGACTTTTATTTTTTAAATATATTTCGACTGTGGAAAGAAAAAAGGATCTAACCCTCAATTTATCAAAATAGCTTTTATTCGATAATCAGAAAGTATACTAATTGTAATTTTTATTCAACCAATGTGCAGTATTTATGAATCACTGTAGCGCAAAAAACGTATCCATCACGACGGCTGTTTCTAAGATAGCCATAGTAGATAAGATATTAACTTTTTAGTGGGCGCATGCCGGCACGTTTGCCCAATCTTGCGAAACATCTAGCTCCGCCCCTGCTCAGATCGATTAATATTCAATCAACGATCTTTCGCTTCATGGAAAGCAACACGTGATAACGATTAAGCAGGTGGGCCGACGCAACGTCATAAGAGCTGTCAAATTTGACGCCGCACGTGGAGTCAGAAATGGACGACCTACTTTAATCTCTTTTCCCTTTCAAACCCAACTTCGTCTCTGTATTATCATTTAGTTCTCTTTATCCGAGGCCGTATGGAAGGTTTGCGGGGCCTCAGGGAAAAGTTGAAAACGATCAACGAATATATTTTCAAAACAAATTTTCAAAAAAGCGCAAAGTTCCATTATTCTTCATGTATTATATAATATAATACAAATTGCAAAAAATGCAGTACACGTCATATATTCGTCAAATATTGTTAACAAAGAAAACAGAAAAAATATATTGCATATCATCATGTTCCGTTGTAAAAACTATTGAATACACAAAACCTAATAAAATACATACTTGACTAAGATAAATTGAGAAAGAAGGACATACAGATATTTTAATCTGGAAATCAGCTGAAGTCACAAAAAATGAAACAGGTAAAAATACCTGTACTTTACCAGAGTGGTCATTTTAACGTTGTTGCGACCCAAAAGCTCCACTTTCGGAGGGGAAAACAACGCAAGATAAATTAAGAGCGATGGTTTGTTGCCTATGTTTTTGTACGGAGGTACATGCGTGAAACTTAAAAGCGTTTGATCTTTCTTATCATGGATGGTATCGACGAGCAGATGAGAAAAATTTTTTTTTTTTGAAGTTTAGCAAAAAATGGCGACGAATTTAAAATGGCAGCACTAATTTGGACGTCATAGTAGGGAATAAGAACATAGCCTAATGGATTACACATATTTCAAAAAAAATCAAATATATAAAATATTATATGAGGTATCCAAATTTTCACCTATTATCATCTTGAGGTTATATGAACACGAACGATATTCTGATAACTATCGTAATAGATTTGATAAAAGAATCTATAAAATCAACGCATTGAAAAAGCAAGACGAGATGTCGGGATCGCAGTTTATATTAAAATTTGCTTCACTTTCCATGTACTTATTTTATTATATTACAGTTTGTATTAAACTAATATGTATTGAAATTTTGAGTGTTTAAATCAATATAAATCTTGGCGTAAAAGAACTTTCCATCAAGTCTCATTAATTGGCAAAATTATTTAATTAGGTTTACATAAAAAAACAAATAAACAATTTTTTTTTTATATATATTTGTATTCATCGCCTTTTGTGAGATGAAAATATATATTACATGTAAATATTACATGAAAAAAGATCCACACAGAAATTTACAAAATTTTAATAACTTCAATGAATGTATATATCCACTTATCAACTAACCGTCGATTAACTATGAGTTTAAGATAACTTAAATTATCAAAAACTGATGCGATATTTTTTGGATAAATAGCTCTATAAAATCACTAAAGAGAATAGTTTTTAGTTTAAAATCAATTTAAATCATTCAATTTATTGAATTGATTAAAAGTTGAATAGCTATTCACATTTCAATGTACGGATTTATATTTTATATAATATTATATAATCTAGATACGATGGATTTTAACTTTCAACTAACGTGTAATGAAGGATGTTTTGGTAAGAAAATAAAACAATGGAATTTGTAATTAATTATTCAGCAAAACCCATTTCGTCAGTTTACAACCAGGCCGCGGTGCGTAAATGGCGCTGTGTTTGCTTTAGTTTCGAAAAAACGGAAACGGAAATCCGTTGACACGCAAAAAGATCCTCTACGAAGCGAACTGACGAATGTAATGGCGCCCCGATACCACAAGACGAACGAATGCTTGTGTTTTGAGTCACGTAGGCACATTTTATTTCAAGGGATTAGAGGTAATTATAGATTATCGTCTACGGCTTAGTGATAACTTGATACGTAACATGCCAATTATAATACTTTTTACGACATATATTTGAAAAAGACGGAGGACGTGTCTAAAACTATTCAATATCAAAACACGTGATAAGTTAAAAATTAAACTATCTCCACAGAATGGGTCAAAAGCTATATGTGAAAATAATTTCAGAATTTTATTTTTACTAATTTTTGAATTTGTATTTTTTTATATTATTTCTTGTGTATTAGTAAATAAACACAACAGTACACAAAATAACTTCGCGAGAAAGCATTCATACATTGGTATTAATGTTTTTGAAATTTAGCATTTTTGAACTTTAACTCGAAAACATTGCTTTTAGTTGTGTATTATCCTCATATATTTGTACAGATTGTTAAGAGAGTTTTTTAAAATGTTCTACATTAAATTACTATTAAAATTTTGACAGATTTTCTTTTTATCGTAGTACTATATATCGTTGTATCAAGTGGATTATGATCATGGTTATTGATTTTACTGCATGATAATATGATGAAGCAGTAGCGTTGTTTCATTTAAAGAAACAATACTCGCAACATATTATAATAGCAGAATATATTGTGAGACGAGAAGATATATTAAGTTAAATATATACGAAATTCATTAGTCGATTTCCCAAACGCTGAAGGCGTTTTCCCACTCGCATTCAATGCCGTGTACACGTGTCGGAAATGACTGTCAGTCAGATACCTCCAATCCACCGATGGTAGCATATTATGTACTCATTAAAAAACAGTTTTTTGGCCGACTTCATTGGCACGTGTGGGCTGGATTATTGAAATGAATTTATCAGCAAGGTTAGATAGGTAAAAAAATCGATTTATTTTATATCTACATAATATTTTAAAGTTTACTAACTGAAAAACAAGAGTGTGTGAAAATATTATATTTAGGTAAACACCAGACGAAAATAAAATTATTTACTGCAATATCCGATTTCAAAGAGCTGTTAATATAATTGTAGGTGTTTGAATTTATATTTTAATGTTGACCCATCTCAGATTTTATCAAAAGTAATATTTTTTGATATTGCGATTATTTATGTTAATATACACTATTCGTGAGGCTCAAGCGATCGATCTATTGGGCATTAATATTCTGAATTCAAATATACATTAAACCAGTGGTTCCCAAATTTAACGAGTTATGGCGCCTTTTTTATTGTAATTAAGATTTTCCCACGGCAGCCTACTTTTCTTTTTGTATCGCCTTATCTTAAGATTTCTATTTTCGTACATTCGCCCAAAAAGGTTTCTCGTTGTATTTTAGGTCTCGCACTATCTACTGCTACTTTCGTACTTAGTAGGTCGCGTTCACCTTAAATTTTTAGCTCTCACGCTATCTAAAAAAATATTTTTAAATGTTTCTCGGAACACACTTTAGGAATCCCTGTATTAAACATAAATTGATGTTTATGCAGTTAGGGGGTTTAATCCCACGAATTTCGCAGTCGAACGAATCATAAACGCGCACACCAGCTAATTTAGAAACTCGTAAACCTAGTAATAATAATTTATTTATTTTGTAGGCTAATTTTGTAAGATGAAAATTGATTCTAAACTCAAACTGTTTGAAATTTGAAACATCCATATGAAGCTTGTATGCACTGGTGTATGTAGTATTAGATGAAAAAATACTAAGGTGGTATTTAATTTTTATCTCCATTCCTTATTTCGTCATATTAAAGAAATTTCTTATTCTGGCAGTTTAACGTTTAAAAATAATTTGCCAGCTCATAAATATTATTACGTGTTGAAATTACAATGTTTTATATTTAATAAAATTTTCCACACTGTATTCTTTTCAACATCCGTGACATCAAAATATTTGTCAAATGTGGTGGTTGAACATTACGGTTCCATATCATAAAAAAGTGACATGGCGTCGCCCTGGCCTCACAACAACATTGTTCGTATGTTACTGTTCTGATTTAATTGATATTTTATTGACATAATAATATAGGCCATATTATGGATCAGGCTAAAGTTATTTTTTGTCAGTTAACACACCATTTTTGTGCGTGTTTCTTTAAAAATACATACTATATGTGTATACATAATTATATGTGATATAAATAAGATGAAAACCGGGAAATAACGAGAGTGTGAAAGTTTTCCAATTAAAATAGTTTTCTGATGTGTAATAAATATCATTACTTATATCATTATCAATTCACGGACGTATTTTTTCTCATGTATTTTTTATAACTTCCTCGTGGCATGGTCGACATTTATTCGAACATACATCAATAATAATTGGTCATTAATGTTGAAAAATTTACAAATAGTTTATTTTGGTGTATCCTCACTAATTTGTTACTAAAATCTAGAAATAATCAATATTCTGTTATTAATTGTCAGACATATCGTCGCCAATATTGCAGGAACACGTATCTTGATTTTTTGGATTAAGTCTCTTTGTAAAGTATAGTTTTATTTTTTGAAATATCTTGTATTATTTATCCATTTTTACACTAAAACATACGTTTATAAGACGTGCTTAAATTATGTGTTAATGCAAAAATGTGCCAA
>JAGVSQ010003200.1:0-22285 GCA_022683975.1 Rhyacophila evoluta | reverse complement strand
GAATGCGTTCGAGCAGGAGACTCAAGTGCATATTCGGCAAACCATGGCCGGGTGTAAAGAATGGTTGGAGCGATTGACTAACAACCAATTCATAAATATGATAATATACATAAAAAGCTGTAATGATAACTATTCAGATTGCCTGGAAATGTAATTTAATATATTATTTGCTCCATACATTATATATCCATTAGAAGAAATATTTTTGAAAAAAATATTCTTGACATATTAATTGGCATTAGAAGACAGTGGTACAATATAAAATTATATATGGAATATTGAACTGCATTATCTAATCAATAATAGAACCCGTTTGACTCGTTCGAAATTGATAACCAGAATAAAATAAAGAAATAAAATATTTATGAACAAAATATTTCGTTATAAAAAGGATTTTCGCCGGTTTATTGACTTCGTGCTTTATAAACAAAAACAAAACAAATTTAGAATGTCGTTAAACACCTTTTTATTTGAACATGTTTTTGTTGAAGTGTGGACGTTTTTATTATGTTTCATGTTGGCACAATACACTGAGTGAAAGCACTTCACAATGCTTTCATCTGAAAATTTTGAATATAAAGAGAGACGATCGCGTCACAACAGGTCGGTAGACATTCATTCCTTTGTTTTTTCTTTTTGTAATTTCTTTGTGGCCATGGAGTCTGCTGTTAACGACTTTTAACCGCTAAAAAATATTAATATACTCTCATAGACGTATAGTAAATCCCTCCATTTATGTGAGCAATTAATTTCATGAAAACGAGGCGACGATCTGTTTTATATTCTATATATTACCATTTTTTAATCATCCATATACGAGGTTGTTGATATTAATGTTATTTTCTAAAATCTTGGTAATAAATGTTATTCTTCTAATATTTACAAAAAAATTATAGTTTGTTTTAAAGTAAATGCCTTTCTTCTGAGACGAAGTAAAACAATGAATCATTTTTTGAATGACATTAAATTCTTCAAGAATACAATATATAACTGAAGATGCAATGATAACTATTACTGTTTTTATCTGAAACTAGGACCGAAAATAAGACTCTGTTATTATAGCATAGAGGCATACATTTATTGATATTTTAGTCAATCTCTCAACCCGAAGTATATAATGTCTTTCACTAAAAAATTATGAAGCTACAGGATGTGAATCCACAGTCATAGGTACCCAATCGGGCATTTATCAATATGATCAACGAAGCAATAGACATGGGTGTATTAATATTACAAAAATATTGTAGTAAAAGAATCCTTCAAATTATAGTGACGATTTGAATAAATGCATGCAGTCGATTACTGATATCTTAGAATCCAGTTGTTGATTATCGTTTCTTGAAGTTGTTTTTTATTGTAACTTCGTGGTTTGGATAATTTGGTAATCATTCAGATTTCTCTGAGTCTTATCAATATTTAAAGATTATATTTCAGTTATTACAATTATTGTATATTGATGACCTCAAATTAAGCTTTTCTTTGAGGATCTGACAATAGATTTTGATATTTGTTTACAGAACTAAAGCCAATAAAAAGAAAAGCAGAGGCTCATGAAGCTCTTGTATCACGAGATGAAAGAAAGTAAATGAATCACCATTGTACAATTATATTCATATTGGATTATTTCCATACACATAGCAATATGAGACTTGTATTTTTGGATTATTCCCGCAAACATGTAATCTCTACCCCGAAAATAAGATAAATAATACTATAAAAAAAATTACGGCACCGCTGTAATCACACTACAGCATCTCAGGGTGGCAGGGTATACACTTTGGGAATCTCTGGTCTAGCAGGTATAAGCGCCAAGAAAAAAACTCCTTCTGACCATAATTTTCTCATCAATAGTGATATTGCCTTGTGGAATTCTTATCAAACGTTGGATTATCAAACATGATATCCAAAAGTCTTTCAAACAATAAAAATATTCAGTAATGATATTACGTTACTGTTTATTTAATTTCATTCTAGACGAATAAAAAACTAAAAAAAAAACGTAAATGTAGATAGAACAGAAAAACGTTGAAACAGAAATTATAAATTTTTCTATTTCACGTGATAATAGTTTTATAGAGTCTCAAAAAATAATTTAATTTAGAGAAAATAATTGAACAATAAATCTTTTGAATAGTAAGTAGTTTACAAATGCATTTTCACCTAGTGCAGGTTAAATGGTTACAGACTTTATTTTAGAATTTCAACATGATTATCGCTTATTCACAACTATTGGGATTATTTAAAAAAAAATACGGTTAATAGTCATGGTTTAAAAACGTAGAAAACATATCCATACAAAATGGTAAACAAAGATTAAAGCCAACTCTTAAACAATTTCACTATCTATGTCTTTTATACTTGTAAAGCAGATGTATAATGTAATGAATCAAGGTTAGTGAATGTGTGAAAGTATTGGAGATATAAGGCTTCAGTTAGCGTATATTATTGTAGATTTTAACTATTGATTCTATTTTTCGATGTTAAATTCCACGATTTCCATTACAGTTGCAATACAGTTTATATTGGAAGTTTCTATAGCATGTAACATTGAGCATACTTCTCTTTCCACCATTTACCATGTCTCCATACCTATTATGTATACATACACTATAGCATAACGAACGTGACACGTTCGCCAAAGTGCTAGAAGAATCTTAGTAGCAGCCTTTCAATAAAATGCATATTAGAAAGACTAATCTAATCTAATCTATTAGAAAGACTAATGTTAATCTATTCATTTCTTATCTTAAATAAAACAAAAACTTAGATGCTGTAGTATTTGGGCTCGCAATCTCCAGTCGATATTTGTCGTTTGAATATTACATTGAACTGTGTATGGCAGGTGGAGGAAAGTGTTAGTAAAAACTAAAGCATCCATTGATTTATCTCACACAAAGATAATGTTCTGTGTTTATTAAAATATTATATTTTATAGCTATGTTTATATTGTTTCCGAAAATAAATTTGTGTTTAAGCTTGATATTCAATTTTCCTGATGTGACAATAATTGTATTACTACAGAACTCACGTAAAAATGTTTGACCTTTCTGAATCGACGAAAAAAGTTTTCGTTGCCATGGTAACATGGCATCAGTATATTTGTATTGAATTCTTGTTAATGTGCAGACAGACGGTTCACGAACCCTAGAGGGCCTGATTTTCAAAAGCTTTGACCTATCATAAGCTCCCTCTTGGGGCTTCATTGAGAAATTTTCAGCTTTCGGGTTGATAAATTCAGTCAAATAATAAAGCAATTTAACTGAATGCCCCATTATTCAGTTTGTGGTACATCTACCTGAAGAGATATTCGCTATTAATAGACACACTTGTCTACTGGCAGGTAAGGAGTTTTGTTTCTCTGACCAATACGGGCTTTATATTTGCAGACTTGAACCACATACCCTTTTGTTACTGGCGTAGCAATTATCAGTAAAGACGAAACCGTTTTTCAAATCAAATTAAAAATTAATTTACTAAAAATTTGACAGAAAAAAGATGAAAGAAAAATGCTTTTTAAGGCTAATCAGTATATCATAATAATTTATAAAGACATTTGAGATAGCTTAATAAGCTTTCTTTATTACCAAACCATAAACAACATTAAAGCACACGGATCTCAATAGTATGAAGATGATTACCCCATAAATGTAATATAGAGATTTCTCCTTCATCATGACTAATTTTGACATATTGCTTGAGGTATTTGGCATCCATTACGACATCTTTAAATTTAAAAACTCCATCATCCGAAATTCGAACTTGCTACTTCTTAACTATCGGGGAGACTAAAATTAAGGAAGTAATTAAATACAGCATTTTTATGAAATTTCGGTAACTATACTCATCAATTTTTTTAAATTTACTGGTTAAGATAAAATAATCTGGCATTGTAAATGGTATTTATTATTTCAGTGTAATGGTGTCAAATAGTGGTAATGATACCATGCAAAATACCACAAACAATAACATATATGATTTGAAAATGTCTTCACTCTAAATATTCAAAATATAGACTTTTTAGACTTTATTCATTAATCATATCAATATAATATACAATTTAAAAGCTCTCGTATATGTCTAATTGGAGATAACTCTTGGATATGTGCATTCCGATAATACCACTTTACGGATAGATTGTGTAATGTTCATTTCAGAAATGGAATATATGACTCACCGTAATATTAAGACTCATTTTGACATATTCATTTATACGAAGATTTATTTTCAGTATATTGCTCAACCCACTAGAAATTCAGTCCTGCGCTTAAAAAATTAAAAAAAAACATCCTTAGCATGTGTGAGATATGGACCCGCAAACTCTATTACTGAAGCTCACACTTAACTCTCGGTCACCGGGAAAGACTATACCATATCAACGTTAGAAAGGAAAAAGGACGTAAACCTCAGTTTTCTGCAAAATATTTTTTCTCGATATTTACAACATATAAAACGTCATACCCGTTCTATCGAAAAGATATATATGAGCTTCAAATATCGAATTAGGAAATAAATTTAGCTTTTAAGTTTGAAAAAAGAATAACATGTAAAAAATTTCAGCAGGAAAAACTACTTCCACCACATCGATTTGAATGGTTTTTCTTAAATAACTTATATCAGATAGGGTATACAAAACACCGGTTTTGGTTTTAATGCACATAAGTTCGTGATTGCTTAATATTTAGATATTGGCCCAAAATCATTAAATAAGTTTTGTGCCTCTCGTAAAATTCGCTTTGTGTGGGTTACGTCCTTTTATCTACATTCGATACGATGATTCAACTGATTATTAAAGAAAATATTGCTGTAAGATTAGAATCACATAATTCTAACAAATTACTCATAATAAAATATGGACATTGGATGTATTTGGCATACAGAGTTCTGAGACGTATTATGCGAAATATTAAATACAAAAGGTCATATTGACACAGAAAACGTGCGACCTTCAAAGATTTCATGTTTCACTGATTTGTAACCCAATCGTGTAGATACTTTTCGACAGTATTATATAAGAACATATTTTTTTTCGCGAATAAAGTTCGACAATTCTTGTTCAGTAACTCAAGTTACATGTCTGTCAAGAGAATAACAAAGAATTTATTATTAACACGAACGGTATATGTCAAATGGTTTTATTTGCTTAATATGGTAATATTGTATTACTCGAGATGTTTGACAAATGACTATAGTTTTAGACGTAAATACATTATTAACCCTTTCACCACGGCTGGTATAAAATGATAACTAAAATAAGTCTGAGCTGCGTTGAACATCTATAGATGACCATTACTTCATCTCGTTATTTAATCGAAAAAGAGTCATTGAAGTATCGATGTATTTCTAAAAAAATGTCATAGCTATTGAGAGTAAACAACTAGTAATAAAAAATCTTGAAAAAATGTGCATGAGTTTTTTGTCGAGTCAATCATTCAAATTACTTACTTACTTGGTTTTTTGGTGGTTTTTTTTAACAGTAAATGCACAGAAAAGCTGTACAAATAATTATCAACTTTTTATACTTTTTCTTCTTATACCATGTTTGCTGCAAAAGTGGAGCATATGGATCTACACACTGTTAAGATATCCACTCTGAAAGACGTCTTGACAAATTATTTTTCACGAGAATGGTTTTTCAGACAATGCTCAACCCAATGGGTATTTAGTGCTGAATTTTTGAATTATTGAAATCCGACAGATATAGAACTGAATTCTCATTTCCCAGATTGCTAAGCGCGCACACTAGCATTTATGCTACACGCTGATTTGTTTCTTTTGTTCGAATTTTATTACGAAAATAGAAATAATGTACTTAATTTCATAACGTAATCTATGATAAATAAAATCTAAATTTTTTTTGACGAATAGAAGATTTTAACAATTCTCACCGAGTATACATGAGCATTCGTCAAAATTTTGTAAAACATATTTATGGTAAAAAAAACCGCGCTGATGGTCACTTCGCAATAAAATTGCCACTCTCTTAAAGGGTTAAAATCGGTACCACCTTGCATGTTCAAAAATTTGAGCATCACAAAATAGATTGTAATTTTTTTCTTGAAAAAAACCATGGAAGTTATAAAAGAAATGAAGTTTTTTCCAAATCTGGTAATAGTTTTAAGTATTTATTGTTGAAGGTAATAATAAAAATAGTTGTTACGGTTCATGAGAAGACAAGGTTTCATTTAATAAATAAAGCATTTAGCTGAATTTGTTTCCTCACAATTAATTTTGTTACTTCACACAATGTTCAAAGCCCACTTGTGCAGAAAGACACGTGTAGGCTACCTGCTTACGAAGGTCACGTAGATTTTACACGTGGAAGATGACCATTAAATCGACGCCTGTGGTATTTAATATGGAAATGCCAACATGCACATTATTAAAGGGCCCCAAGTTGATTATACTCCTTACAATTCACTACTGCATCACCTATATTTATAGTTCACATGATGTTATTTAGCTTTTGGAGCCCA
Organism: Rhyacophila evoluta; assembly: GCA_022683975.1. NCBI lineage: Eukaryota > Metazoa > Arthropoda > Insecta > Trichoptera > Rhyacophilidae > Rhyacophila > Rhyacophila evoluta. Next base: position 15,812 of record JAGVSQ010003200.1, on the reverse strand, counting down.
TATAATGAAACAAAGATATTTTTAATTACAGTATAAAAACCAACTGCTGAAAAACATGTTAATATAATTGAATCAGTAACATTAAACATCTTTTACATGATCTAATTTTCAAATCCATTGTATGCTGATCTCTTGGGAAGATGCCAGAAAACTGGATATCATTAGTAATTATTTTACGTGGAAAATGCCGTTTTCATATATTTCACTTAGGGAACGATAAATTAGAAGAAATATAATACACTTAGTTTGAATGTTGTCACGTTAGATAAAAATTCAATAGATGTAGTTTCTAAATAGCAATAAGTATGTTTGGATATTTTGATTTCTTTATGTATTAATTAATATTCAGTAAAAACCGTTTTAAAATATTAATATTAAGTTAAGAGTTCGATGAATACAATTACTTTCAAAAATATTCTGGTGACATTATAGTCTTAATTAAATATTCAACAAAAGTGAGTTCAAATCCAATTAATAAGTTACTTTACATTTTATAATTATTCTATTTCAAACAAAAACTTCTTCACAGTTCACATTTCAGGGTGAAAAATGGATAGTATTGATAATGATATTTGAAAATATTTCTTAAAGCTGAAAAGCATAGAGCTTAAAATAAAAATAAAATAAGGTTTCGTATTGTTTTTTTTGTAAATAAAAGCTTTCGTGAAAAAGTTATTTATAAAAAGTTTAGCCCACAAAAGCTGACCTTTCCTTATTTTGATTTATTTTTTCGAAATTGTTTTCAACTAATTTCTCGTCAATATCCAAATGCCAAAATTTGCATAGTGATCGTCCAAGCCTCATCTGAAAGTTTGACAAAGGTTTTTTACGATATAAGTTTCCAAATATTTAAAAAAAAGAAGTTTAAAAAAACAATGAAACATTTTTTCCATAGATTTGGATGATACTCGTTCTCAGTTGATATATTATATGTATAACACAATATAATATGGCTATGAGTTCATAGTATTTTATAATAATAAAAACTTATGTTACAAAACGAGGGGATTCATGGTTATTAGTGCAAATTTTTTTTTTACAAAAATTAATTAATTAATTTGTCTCCCCGGTTGGCAAAGTTGGTAGCATGTACGCCTAACAATCCGAAGAATGCGGGTTTGATTCTCCATCTCTCGGATTTTAAAAATCCGAAAATGCAGGACTAGATGCCCATTGGGTTGAGTAATTATCTGAAAAATAATCTGTTAAGACGTCTTCATTAGAAATCCATATACTACACTAATTTACCACTTTACGTTAACTATCGTTCAGAAGAGTATTAAAAGATCTTTATTGATATTTTTAATTTTCAATTTGTACAAAAGTAGATGCACTACTAAGAAATCATTTTTCCTTTCTATTTGATGTTTTGATAAATTGGTCGGTTATAAAGATCGTGATTGTTTTTTAAATTTAAATACACCTTAAAAGTGTGTTGTTTGAAAACAGTAACATACCGCCAATCTACAATATCCGATGCCATTCAATACACAACTGCAACTTTACTAACTGGCTATCGATATAAAAATACAATAATTACTTAACATTGAAAATTAAGAATAAAATGAGAATTTCATTTCTCAAACATACAAAGTATCTATTTTTATTTCTTGTCCTTAAATAAAGCACTAATTAAAAAACTAAGTTTATTAGGCAATCAATTAAGTTTTGATTAATGTTAGATATTAATATCATGGGTTCACTGGCCAATAACCTTTTATTAATAAAAATACAAATTGGGTTTACTTTGTCGTAAATTAGTTACAAACTGACCAAAAAATTACTTCCTATAAAAGTTTTGTAGTTTTTGTATGATTGATAGCGATGACTATAACTGATGTGGTATAAACCGGAATATATGTTATAATCTGAAAGTTTTAAAGGATAATCAATCACGTCAAAGAATTTTTGTATCTCTTGGGTTCTTTGAAAGGATTAAACAAAAAAAAAAATCCATTTATTTATCTTGCAAATTGTATTGTATATCATATTATTCTTATTTAGTAATACATTTACAGCAAAATCCTGAATCTGTGAATTTTTTTTCGATATTTCCTACACACGATTTTTATTTCATTTGTTGTTCATATACCATATGATAATATTATTTTAACTTCTTATGTATATTGACCGTAGAAAATAAAAAGGATGCAGCTTTTTTTAAATAGTTTTAATTCAATAATAACAACGTATACAATTTAATACTCGTATTAGTATTTGAATTTAGCTTTAAGCTTGAAAAAATGATGACTTTTCACATTTCAGATCGACGTTAATTTTATTGGTTTTTCTGTAATTACTTATTATATTATTATCAGATTGAGTAAATAAAACACCAGTTTTAGTCTTCGCGCACTTGAAGGTTGTATGTATTTCGTATTTTGATTTTGGCTAAAATTACTAAGCAGACGTTGGTGTGCCTCCTCTAAAATTTGTTCTGTGTGGGTTACATACTTTTTCTTTTCCATAGTCGATATAGATTTTGGCAAGGTAAATATTTTCAATCCAGAAATTAAATGTATATGTGATGACTAATATTTGAATTTGTCGATTTATCTCAATCAATTTACTAAGCCCAATTTATACCCAGTCTTGCATTAATAAAAACTTTGCAGATGTGAGATTTAAGCACAAACTCTCCGGTAACAAAGCCCATGATCCTTATTTCTCAGCCACAGAAGGACAATCAAATTTTTAATGTTATAGACTTATATAATGTGTGTAATAATTAAAAGCTCTGATTTGTATGGCATATTATTTTTTATTCACATTAATCATACATACCGCATTTATTACAAAAACTAATAAAATCCATTTGAAATTTGAGCTTGATTTTCAGCCCCAAGAATCAATAGCAAAGAAAATCAAACACAAAAAAAAATGTCGATTCGTAATTACAATACATGTCCATTTTGGTAAAACGTTTGGAAATTCTTTTAGGGTTTCTTTTAAATTAAAAACTTTGGTCATTTTATTACAAAACATCGCCTATTTTCTTTTTCCTTATCAAAAATTCCGTTTTAATATTATACGTTTTATATATGATGACCACATTACTTTGGAAAAATGAAAAAAGATTTAGAGAAAATTGGTCTATTACAAAATTCTGAATAATGCTAACATGGTATGATTTGTTTTCAAAAATAATTTGCGATTATTATCTGCTAAGACTCCAGCCCCAGAAGATACTCCCAGCTTCGTTACTCACTGTGATGATTACTGACGTCAAGAATTTGCAAGTCCCAAAACATTTTATCCAGCTAAAGACATGGTCTACTACTACCAGCATTTCATCTTTCTTCAGAGCTAAAATTTATCAGTCACTTCAAAGGATTTGTAATCTTTGTAGATAACGTCTTTCACATAAGTTTTGTTGAATCTTCATACATTTGATAACGTCTGAGATACGATAAAAGCGAAAAAAAGTAAGTGCGAACGAATGAAGCATATCAAAGGCTATAAGCTTAAATAATTATATAATATTTGTAAAAAGCTCCGTCATTTAAGCAATACGCCGACAGTTGAATGTAGTTAAGCAGAAGTCGTCCAAGTCACGTTCTAATCTAACTTGAGTAAAACGTGATTATAAATTTAACATTTAGTATTAAATTGTATGCTATTAAGACTGTAATAAGAAATACAAATACTTACAAGGCATATGCTATGTCTTTTCGGGTCACCAGATAATTGAAAAAATACTAATTTGAAAGTTATTGAATGTTTTGGCTTGATCAATTAGTGCTTGGAGTTTTTTCAAAATTATATATCTTTGTCTATACAATTTTGGGATTGGTTATATTTTGTACATTATTTGTTTATAAATAAAACTATATATTATACAATACAATTCAACAATTTATACGTATATTTATTGAAAAAACGCGTGAAAGTGGCGTTATGATAATAATTATAATTTACAAAGGTCAAAAAGTTATTTCTTATTACGGACGTTTTGTTAATTCTTTTTTTATAAATTGTTAGTATGCGCGTTAGAAAAACAGCTATTACTTGTTCTGGGTGTATAATTCGGATTAGGTGTCTTTGTCATATTCATGTTTTTAGCACATCTTTCAATTTCAATTTATGCCTTGGACGTTTTATGTTTAACTACATCCAATTTATCCTCCTGAAAAATTAAATGCATGCATCCATATAATTCACAATCAGAGTACAAAGTAGACACAATATGTTCAGAAAATGGGTAACTATTAGTGAAATAATTTTACTTCGCAGTCGAAATAGTTTTAAAAAAATCTCTCGATTAGATAATTTGTGTGACTCATTTTTACTATAAATATAATGTTCCGTTTTTTAAATAATACCATCGGCGTATTATAATTTAGAAAATGACGTTATACACATTTAAGGGTATGGATATTTTTTGAAATATTTTTATTATCAATTACTTTATAAAATAATTTAGAGACAATAATATGACGATGCGTGGTCACCTAAGTTTTATATCTGAAAATTTGGCGAAGCATATAAATTCTTAGAACCATTTTCCTTTTACGCGGATTACATAATAGTAAAACTTTTTTTATTATATAAGAGGATTCGAGATCCATTTAATATATTTTTTCGGCTTTTCCGGCTGGATAAAATATTACATAATTTATTATGTCTGGACGAAGCATCTCAACTACCTCTTTGTTCACGATTACTTAACATTTCTTTTCTAGCTTTGAAATTCATCAAAAGATATTACTTATATTACGCCGAAAATATAACTGCATAACAATGATCTATATTTAAATTTTCGGTTGGCCATTTTACCCTTTTTTATAATCGTTTATTACAAAAAACTGACAATATACATATAGCCTTATAGTACTACATTTGTATATGACTATTTTTTAAAATTTCAGTACACTTAAGTGCGTGACAACCTATGATTGTATACATAGTATTAATTATATGAGGAGTATATTTTCAATGTGTAGTTATTAAATTATGAAATAAATTGAAAGAAGAACATTTAAAGGAGTATTTTTGTAACAGAAGAACCACGTAGTACCTATGTTTATTTTTGTCATGTTTTTGAAATCTATATAATTCTACTGGTTTATATGGAATATCGTCGCCAATAATGCAGGAACACGCAACTTGATTTTTTGGTTTGAATCACTTTGTAAAATAAAGATTTATTTTTTACAATCTCTGGTATCATTAGCACCTTTTCGTATTTAAAAATATATTTATAAAAAGTGTACAAATTATTTATTGGTGAAAAAATGTGACAATAATGCAAGAGATTGCAAAAAATAAAACTTTATAAACTGAGTCACACCAAAAAATCAAGCTACGTAATCCTGCAATATTGGGGAAAAAATGGTTCTTATATACGTAAAATATTTGTTCGAATTGTCCTTTATTAAATTTTGAATAAATTCGCTCTAGAAATACACCTCTCATATATATTTCAATGTTGCCAATTATGATATTTTCAATTGATAGTGAGTGGCAAAATATTTTTAATATGCCTGCTCTGAAAATGAGGCACTACCACACAAGGATATCTACGCTGTGAAGATTTTTTTATTTCTATCATTAGATGTAATGTTCTGCACTTTTAAATTCTTTATAACCTTGTGCTACAATAATAATTTGACTGTGGGTATAAAGCCCGCAATCTCTATTAACGAAACGTTCACTTATCACTCAGCCACTGGGAAGATTATTAAATATTATTACAGTCCACTTAAGTAACCTTACATTTGTGGTAACCTAAGTCTTAGGTAATTTGTATTTACTCCCGGGATATAATATAAAGTAAAGCGCTTTACGAGGCTATAGGATGAGGTCTAAGGCTGGGGTGGTTCGATAATAAGCACATTTAGTAGGACTATGCTCTTTGAATGAATATTTTATATGAAATCGATGTCATATATTTAGCCGGAAATCCTGAATTTTACATTTCATTCTCCGTGTAAAAGGAGAATCAGGTATATGTCGCTTCTGCACACACAGCCTAAATATGTCAACAAAATGACACCAATGTTGTAAATTATAATGTATGCCTCAAACACTTACTTAATTTGATAAATTATCTAACATTTTCAGGTAATTCACCATTTAAGAGAATATTTTTCCGTCTTTGAATTTTTAAACTGCTTATACAAGATTAGAATCATGGGCACTGGACCATGCACGCTTACCATTCAGCCAGCAGGCAGGAAAAAACCATGATTCCATTGATATGCACTATGCATAGTATAAATATTAACTGATAATAAATAGTGGAAGTCGATATTGAACATAAAACATATTTCAAATTAATATATAGTATTTTGTATTTATGTTTTTCAGTGCCTAATAAGTAACCAATATGTCATACTTTATTATTTACATTAAAAATATAATATATACGTACATAGCCACACATTAAGGCTTAACCAGGGTTATAAAAAACATATAAATGCTTATTCCTGAATTTCAGTCGACTTTGGGTATATATAGAAAAATACCACAAAAAGCTCAAAACATACAAAAGCTTTTCCTGCCGAAATGTTCACGCCCTTGACTCGTTGACTCTTTTGTCCAAAAACTGATTATTTGTCATTAATGCCTTTTTCTTGAGTCAAATATCAAATATACGAAACATGATATGTTATTAGTTTTTGCCAATCGAATTTATGCGTGTTCAATGGTTAATATTTATTTCTTCGTTATATAATTCAGTATGTTATAACGTCACATGTTAACTACTGTAACATTGAAATTAGTTTTATTATCTAAGTTGTTTTATAGTACATCAAATTTTTTGAGTTATTTCCTTTTGTGAAAAGCAACACTTCTTAGTAAACCAAACAGCAACATCACAGGAATCAAAGTCTTTTTGTCCTATATTATCATCCCACGCTGAGATAGGCGCCAATGGCAAGATACTTCGTTGCCTAGGATACAACAATTTAACAAGTATTAAGTAAAATACCATCTTTGACAGAATTTCTCTTTGTGTTTTATTTCATTTTTAATACTGCTTGAATGAATATGATTGTCTCAGAAAAAAAGATAATAAAAGTGAAAATATTAAAATAAAGTAAAACGTATTTTCAAGGAATATGATTATATTTATAATAGCATGTAGGCCTGGATCGAACAAGTCGGGAAATCAGTTTATCACTTGATCACAGCGATCTTAAATTATTATATCTCAAAGAACATTATTTTTTATCAACAGTATGGAGATCGTCATTCCAAAACATTCATTGTATGTATTCCTGGTCATTCCAGAGTACACAAATTCTTGAATTGTTTCTTATATCGAGTTTTTTTTCACAATTAGAGAACCAGTTAACAACCAATTGCTCAGCCCATCACGCATCCAGTTCTGCATCTTCAGATAAAAAAAAAGTGCAGCTGTATTGATCTAACACGCAATCTCCAGCTCCACAGTATGGATGCTAACCTCACGGCTACCAGAGAGACCTTAAAAATAACTTTAATATAAATGTATGAAGGCCATTTTTTTAAATCGAGATAACAATAAAAAGAAAACAATCTGGAACACTCAAGCCAAAATAAATTAATTTACAAAAAGATACTCTTAGCTTAATCACAAAAACTGTACTTTGCGTTCGTTAAGCTTAGGTATACAAGATGTATATTTTGGTAACTCCGAATATAAAAGATCTTCTAAATGTAATATATCAGCTTCATTGGGAATTTTACATTTTTATTTGGCTTTGAAGATACATTTGTTTTATATTCTACGTGTATTTTCAACCGATTTGATGGTACTTGATTCAATTTACAAAATTAATTATAAAATAGCATTACGAGTGTAAATGAATCATTTATTTATAAAGTATTAAACAAAGGATTGATGCGATATTAAATTATCGTGATGCTGCGTAGAAAACGTCGCTTGCAAGGGCGGTGCATCATCGATTCCGTTACGGGCCCGTTAACTAACGGCCGTTACCCGCTACATGACGGCCGTTGGAATGGGGAGCTTCCACCAAGGGTAAGATACGATCACAGCATAACGATTAAAAATATTTTCAGCATTCAATATTTTGGGATATTGAAAAGCGAGCTTAATATATTACCTGAAAATTGTGAACATATTTCACTTTTATATTTAATCTCTATTCATTAGATATATTATAATAAAAGTTCATTTTTATCTAGAAATGAAGAGATTAAACTATATGATTTAATAATAGACTTAATTTTTAAATGGCTATGAAGTTACATATTTTTCACAAAATTGCATATTTAAAAAGAAATTATCTGATGATAATTGAAAGTTCTTTTAGATGTCACACCGTATCCGTTATTAGTGAGTTTACTGTGGCACACATGTAATTCTCTTGAAAATGTTAAGATTGCAGTAAAAAGTTAAAAAAAGTAACATAACTATTATTTTATACATACTAATTGTGCATTTGTTCTTTCTTCAATACAAGCTTTGTCACGATCTATGACAATATGTGTAAAATTAGAAGAATTATACAAAAGAGAATAATTATATTATCCTTTTCTACATTACATTTGATGATAGTTTAACAGATTACTTGAAATTAATTACCTAAAAAATATGTAATGAAATATGGTATATTAATATTTCAAAGTTCTTGATTTAATATTGAGCTTCGTGGGACTTCATATAAAACACTAGAATAATGAAAACCACTGTTAGATTTATTGGATGTTATTAATTTAATAAAGTACCAAAAACATCGCAGCATCTCAATATAAACGAACGATTTGCTTCGTATCCGATCGATGTGTTAATAGCATTTCGCCCCGCCCTTTCCACCAAGGCCTGACAGTGAACTAGGGATGAGAGAGAGGGACGGGATGATGAGGGAGAGAGGTGAACCTACTGTCGGATGTATTATATAATATAATGGAAGAGTGAAGAACAAGGTGCAAGGTCTACTTTGAAGGCCAAAGTCAGAGGGCGCAGTCAGCGAAATATTTTATAACACACCCTGTTGATCTCAAAGATAAAAGCCTATTTTAATTTTTTTTTAATTTATCTTACTCTGTTATCGAATATATCTTGATAGGTAAATCATGTTTTAATCACGTTCAGCCTAATACACGTAAGACATATGGATGAAATCGCGAGAATTCGTTTTAAAAAATCTCTCAGCTAATTGAAGGTCAGTCCACAAGTACGTGCCTATTTTTGAGATATTTTTAGACAAAGCAAATAAAGCACTTCGATTGAGATTATATTTGCCTGTGTTGTTGCAGTTTTTTAAATCTTAAAGATATTTTTTTTATTCAATTTATTTGAAATAGCTCTGGACATTTTGATACAAAACATTATAATATATCGACGGCTTAGTGTGCAAATTCACGTGCAAAACAGTCAATTTTTAAGACTTTACAGTAGAGTATAAAAAGTGATTACTTTGGTATTCGTTTTTGCGAATATTTTGATAAAATAAAATATATTTTAAAAGATTTATTCGTAGAGTTGCTTAAAATTCCATAATTTTGATAGATCTGAGAACAAAGTCATTTTTAGGTTAGCGGAGTTATCTATATAAAATTAAATCTGGATTTTTACACAGTCACAGGATTTCAACCGGTGATGAGTGATTTAAAAGCTCGAGCACTCACTCAACATGCGTTTCGACATATTAGACTTATTATTATAATATATATCGTCGTATTACTGGCAAAAGACGTTTGAGTGAAAAAGTGAGTTTTGAAATAATCGAGTTTTAATGTGTGAGTCTCTCTGCTAAATAGATTTTACGACAATTTTTTTAAGTAGCATCATTATACCTTAAGAAATTGTCGTAAAATCTATTTAACAGAGAGACTCAAACATTAAAACTCGATTATTTTAAAACTCACCTTTTCACTTTAACGTCTTTTGCCAGTAATACGACGATATATACGGACAACTTTCAAGCCAGGATTACGAAAACGATGAAAGATTAGAATTTTGAAAAAGTTCTTAATTTAAAATAAAAACATAGAAAATTTATTATTATTATTTATTGAATAATATATAATAACACATAATATATTTTATTGCAAAATAATAACTTTATTCAATGCATTATTTTGTATTTTACGTATTATTTTGTCAATTCAACGACCGTTTTAATATTTGTTATATGAATGCAAATATATATCGAAAAAATATCTTTATTATACAAACAGTACTTTTGAATTAAAACGATTTTTTATGAATAAACAAACTGACACAATTGCACATGCGTCATGCCCGTCGATGCATTTCGCTCGAGGGGTAAGGGTGCAGAATGCCTCCTGCTCTATAAAATCAACCCTCTCACAGACAGCCACCCTCCATAGGCTTTACGAGCCTAGTATTCGAACCCGGAGCAGATCGATGAGCGCGCGCAGCATCCCATCCCAGCCCTCGCCGCTGCGAATGCAACAGACTGATAATATAGGATGGAAAATTTTGCGCTCGAAATAACAAGTCGACGCAATCGTATATTAAGTTTGCAATTTAGCATTTGCAAACACGATTAGGTTATATTAACTTGATGGTATTATTGTCATCTAATTATAGAAATGATCATTTAGTAAATTTCTACGTAAAATTAAAGACGTAGGAAATCATAATAATTTTAAATCAACTGTAGAAAGGCAAACATACGTAATTAACAAAAAACAAATTTTACAGGAGGTACAAAAATCTTTTCTTTGATGATTTCTGCCTAAATTCAAAATACAGCTGATGATTTTTTTATCTTATTTGATATATGTTCAATAAAAAATTTAAAAAAAACAAATGAAATCTTGTTGCTTCTTTGGCGTCTCTTATTGGTTGTCAATTTCACAGGCCCTTATATTTTCCAAACTGAAATCTATATTAAGATAGTAATTCGGCATTTACAGCTTACATAATTTTGATAAACCTTGTATTAAATAACAGTTGTAAATATATTATAATTTTCTAAAAAAGCTATTTTGTTAGAAATTAAGTTCTTAATCTCTCTACAGTCAGTATATTTGGCTATGTGTAAATTATTTTATAAAACTCATAAATGGTATACTTTATACTACGTACTGCTAACTGAATTGAAAGCTTTTTAAACAAATTTCCGCTCTAGGTACATAGCATATGGACTTCCGGTAGTTTGCAATGAAAGCTTACCTTGACAGATTGATATATATGAGGATTGGCTGTCAATTATTGACGCATATTATTGAGCATCTAGCATTACATTTTAATTCGAAAATTTTCAGCCACGGTATTTGAATTCATAATACTGAATTGCGTGCGCATATTATCTATATATATTAACAAAAATAACAAATTATTATGCTCATATGAGTCGTTTTTTTATTTTTACAAAGTTTCATTTGAAATCTAAGCAATATTGTCCGTGAAAAAATAGAGGGAAATATACACAGAATTGTAAGTATTTAATAAATTCCAAATATTGCTTTAAGTTCTTAGACAAACATCATTACTTGAAAGTAATATTTACTTAAAAATACAACGTATTAAATTTCTTAGAATACTTAATTTTACTTGAGTATTTACGATTCATTTTATTTTATCTGGCTCTTCACGGTGTATTATGTAATATATTAATTCTAAGCAGATTATGTTTCACAGTAAATTTTACTAAACTAATTGCTTTAATATGGTAAATTTTAAAACATTTGAATATTGTTAATTTGTTTATAGTTATTATGATCACAATAATTTACAAGAATTACAAGTTTTTAAAACTTACAATGTAAATATTACACGTGTAGCATTCATTAATAACATAACGATGCGGTAAACATTTAGTGATTTACATATTACATTTATTACTAACATATAAACAAACATAGCAATATTATTTTCTTGTTATTTGATATAATTATGTATATAATCTTTACTATTGATTATATTCATTTAATATAATTCAATTGAAAAAGCTTTATCTTTCTATAACGAGCAATCAGGTCGGTTATTCCTACCAGCGAGCAAGAGGCACGGCCTGTTTGTGACTCGTGGGAGTAGAGACAAAGCCTTCTGGCAGGGTTTGATTCTTTCATAATGTAAAAAAAAATAAAACTCGGCGACAATTTCTTTCCAAGGTCTTTTCAACGCGAGAAATCATTTTATTTACAGATTCTTATTATATCACCATGAAAACGACACGATTATTTCATAAAGCTTATAAAGTATGAAGGTATGACAGTTAGCCCTTGACTTTTAAGCTTTCTCTGAAAAAGCTGGATTATGTTACTCACAGAAATTAGAAGAAGCGAATTTTGAACCGGAAAGAGAATGTGTATTATGGATGTTGATGTAGAAAAGCCATTATGATAAAACAATGATTAATTATTTTAAAAGAGGTTTTTTATGTTATAACATATCTAATTGCATGTGTAGTTCCATAATTTTGACATTATGCAGTCGATACATCCTTATATAGTCAATACAGTATAAGTTTATTCGATTACCTACCATAAAATTCGACATTTGCATTGTGCTGAAATAGTTTTACTTGCGATAGGATGTAAGGATATTTAGTTCACTTTTGAATTACAATGTATATTTTAAAAGCTTTTTAATATATAACTATAATATATCCATTTTTTAATCCGAATATTCGCCCCAAAATTAGAGCATATGGACCTTCACAATATGTCTAATCCAGAAATGGAGTATATTGATCTGTTCAAGGTGGAAATACATTTTGGCAGACCTTGTTATTACACGGAAATTACTCAGGAATTCAGTTCTTCATTCGATCTCCAGTTTTGTATCTTTGGATTTTTTAATATCCAGCAGCTTTGAGAATCGGACCCGCAACTTCCAGCTCCGAAGCGCGCATACTAAACTCTCAACCACTGGGTGAACAAATAAAATACCATTTTTTTTTTAGCTCAATTGTAGCACCTTTATTGAAAAATATTAGGAAATAGAATTTTTCAATAACCTAAAGTGCAATACAAGGCCGATATAAATCAAAAAACGTCTAAATAATTGTTATTCCTTCAGACAGGCATGCCAACTTTTCAAGGTTGCATTCATTATAAAAGAATGACACGAATTTCGGAGAAAGCTCAATTTTCCTTATTTCATTACATGAACTGTAACCCTGAATTTGTAATTTAATTTTCAAAAGGAAAATGGCTTTTACCAATACTAATTGAGTCATCCCTAACTAGTGACGTCAGAATTTTCTAGTGGGGTATGTTTCTCTCAACTTAAGTTAGTTACTTTAGTAGAGCTTTTAAGAATCTCAAATATTATTACTATTTAATTGAAATAGATAGTTTTTTTATTGAATTAAAACTATTTCCTTTCTTCTAATATATTTTTATGTTTTGACTGTTATAATTTTAAGAGAACATGCTTCAGAGAGATTTAGAACATCAGATGATACGTACATCTTAAAAATATTCATATTTATCATAACTTAATATTTGTAGTCTATTAATCACTCAACTCATTTGCATATTTGCATCCCGCAGTTAATTATTCGTATGATTGTTTATCTGTTTCATGTTCGCTTCGAAAGTGAAGCATTTAGATCTCCATCATATAAATATGACCACTCCATAAATAGAGTGTATGGACTACAGCAATATTAAAACTTATTTCGATAAATTATTCTTTACAAAGAAATTTGTGTTCATTCAATCCTGCAACTTTAAATTTTTTCTTGAATCCTGCAACTATGGGATTCGAACTCACGATCACTGGCTTTGAAGCACGCACGATAACCTATCGGCTACTTGGGAGACACATTGCATAATAGTCATTTAATATTTTTATATTTAATATCACATAGGATATATTTACAGCATATTTTAGAGATCAACATGTATATTACAGGCTGACTTTGGCGATCTTTGCAGTATGCGCCTAGTAATAGTGCCCCAATCTCGTTCCGGTTCTGCCTTCAATCATGACACAACAATTACAATTATCACTCACGTTGAAGATTTAGTTAAACTGTTTTGATTGAGATGATAAAACTCAATATTTAAACAGTTTGCCATCTCGACATCTATTAATTTAAGCTGTAAATTTGTTTTTTCTTCGAGCACCTATTACTTATATGAATTGAATCGTGTGTATACTATGGCGTAATAATCGTAAGATGCTTTTGTAATGCCAAAGTAAAATGCCAGAAGTATACCAGTTAACATTGGTTTTCGTTGGCGTGTACTAGAGTGTACACACTTCATATTCTAATCAAATATTAATAATATTAAGCTTTGTTGTAATAAAACCCTTTTGCTCGCCGGCAGGAAACGCAAGTTTCTTTGAAAACTTAGAAAATCATCCATCCAGCAATGCATAAAATAGTTGCCATGCCAAACAATGCATATTTACTGTTTTCATATTTCATATTTATTCTTTTGTATTATACAATAGCACCAAGCTATGTTTAAAGTTAACCAAAAAGCTATCCAATATTTAGTCACTCCATGTCCAATTCAAATCAACCTGGGTGTAATGATGTTGTGTATGCACGTCTAATGGATTGCAAATATTGCAGTGATACAGTGTTTAAAAGCTACACTACGAAGGTATGCCCTTATTTACTGAATTTGTGAGGATTCTTTCAACTATGTATAGAAGCCATTGATCGATCACAATATTAAATTACGTGTAAACAGAACAAGTCAACAGAAGTGTGAAGTATTTGTTGAAAAAAAAAACAGATTGAATCCGTTATATTTTAAAATGATTTTGAATTGTAATATTGTTTATGCATATTTATTTCTATGGCAACATTTGAATAAAAAAATGGCCGAAACTCGATTTCTTAACGGAAATATGTCAGATATATACTTTGAGTTCGTGCTACAAATATTGATATTTGGTTTTTATATTTTTTATAAATTTATCACAAATTATGATTAAGCAGCGCGTAAATATAATTTTCGTATTTTGTTAATGCTTAAACAGTATTTTTATGAAATTTCTTACAAGCCGCAAATAAATACTGGTTCCCCGCAATAAAACATGTTTACTTTTCGATTTAATATCGCAAACCTAACCAGAACAGTATAATTTAATTATCACCATTTTACGAGCTCAGTCGAGTGCGAAAATCCCAATAAAAATAAATACGTGAAAAAATTGACTCAATAAAAATATTATTCGCTTAAATAAAATCATTCATCTTGTAGTATTGTTACAAGAACATGTTATTGTTACAAACAAATTTGCTGTCAGCTTAGATATAATCTATTTTTTCCAATGTCAAACTCAGTCTAAATGACAGTAGTTTTAAACAGGTATATAATTGACATCGGGATTTGGACACGTAATACTATTATGAAATAAGTCTCGTTTAGGAACAAATAATAACGTAGGTGACTTTGGACTATTTTCGTATTTTTGTGATACAACAATCACGTGTCAAAGGTTATGTCGTTAATGAAATTTTTTAATAAATAATATTAAATTTGGATAATATGGTTTACGTTACCTTGTTGCTAGGAATGAATTATTAGTTAATGGTACTTTTCAGAACTCTTGGAATTCATAATTTTGTTAAATCATTTCATCGGGAATTTATTTATTACGAAACTTATTATAACATACTGAGGGAGTCAAAAGCAAAAATGTCCATCAAAGTCATACGCGAAAAATAAAATAAATTTTACTGGATTTTATTAATATTGGAGTTATAATTAGGTTATTCGTTCTAATATTTTTCTATCAATATGTGAAATTAGATGACGAATATTATATAAGATGATACAGATGTAAATATGTTTCAAATTATAATTTACTTATTTTAATGATTTTGTTTTGGATATGGGGCTTTTTGCTTTTGATCCTCTCATATTTTTTTTTTTTTTTATACCATGTTCGCTCCCAACGTGGAGCATATGGATCT